>VZSC01008257.1:89840-149296 GCA_013398225.1 Steatornis caripensis
CCAATGTCTTAAAGCCAAGTTTAGACTAACCAGCATAATGACGTAACGACAGAAGAGGTTTGAATCGTGCTGACTGACTGATGACTGACACACTGCACAGAGCAAACTTATCTTGGCTTTCTCTGGCTGAAAGTCCAAGCAGAGCAGAGGGCCCAGAGGAGGCCGCTTTGCTGACCACTCTTCAGTGCCAAGGGGATCACGTGGCCAAACAAGGCAGAGGGGGTAAAGAGCCCATTTCTGTTACAATGCATAGGTGAGTTTACAAAGTGTTAGTTTTTTGCATGGTTCCTGGAATTCTAAGGGATCTCCCGAGAGTACTCTGGCTTAATTAGACAGTGTAGAAGCAACTATCACGTCAAATGAATGCCATTCCTACTGGAAGACGTGTCACATTGAGAGGCAGAGAAGGACCAGCCTTCGAACACACTGACAAATGAGGACCTCACTGTGGTACTGTGTGCACTCACAGGCAGACTAGATGGTGTTATTGGATATGTGTAATCCCTAGTCACTCCACCTTCTGTGCAGATGATATGATGTGAAGAGAAAACACACGCTGGAAATACAACAGCAACAAAAAACCTAACCCGCACCACACATGAAATACCACCGTACTGTTGAGGGAGAAATTCTTGATATAACTGAAATACAGTCCCATTTTCTTAGCAGATGTTTTGTTAGTATACAGGTGAATACATTTTTAAAAAGTGTACCCAGCCAGCCAGCATCTTGTAGATGTCAGCACATCAAACGTACTCTGAAGCCAGCATCTAACCTGCTCTTACAAACTGTGACAGTCTGCTGGCTGGGAGGGTTTGCACGGCTTAGTAAACCCGTCCCTGTGCTTCACAGGCAGACTTGCAGCGAGTCAGTGAGGTATGGTCAGTTTGAAAATATTAAGGTTAAGAAGTGAAATGGCGAACACCTAATAGATAGCCGGTATAAAAACCATCAGTAGTCAAAGTAGCATTAGCTTTGGGATATGATACTTCTGCAATTTTTGCTAAATTCATATCATTGCATAAAATTTATAAGAAAGCTTATTTTACAATTCAGTTTTATCATCAGGAAAGCTTTAGAGATGTTCTTACCATGCTTCAGATGTAGGCAGCTGTCATTCTGGGGCCTGTACCTGTAGAAGATTGTTTTCCTTTAACAAATTTCTGTTACAGAGTTTTTGCACATTCCAAATAAGTTTGTTTGTACAGTATCACATGGATTTTTTTTGTGTGTTTTGGTTTTGTTGTTTTGGTTTTCTTATGGTTCTTATACCAGCCATTTTTGTTGGGGAAAACAGGGTGTTTTCCTTGTATATATTTTACAGGGAAAGAGGACACCTCACTGATGCTTTTAGCCAACCTACTAGGCAGCTGTTAGTGTACACAGAAACGTAAAATACAGTGATAAAAAATACAGTGACTACAAAAAGGTCGGTGTGAAGTTTCCGGTGTTCAATAATCCCACGCAGTATTTGAGACACAGTTAAGTCTAACGATGACACAACATTGATTGAGGAGAAAAGCAAAGGTAAAGCAGGACAGTGATTGCAGCAATGCAGAAGTTCAGTCAAAGATGTTGATGCAGTCAGGACTGCTGCACGGAAAGGTGTAAGGGAAAGGAGACATGGATTGTGGGCATTTTCACAAGCTTGCACTCAAAGTGAAGTATCTTAAAACGTCCGTCAGAAGCAAGTGATAGAGAAAAGCACGTAAAAACAAAATAGTGCAAGCCCTAGTTTCTAAAGTATACCTGAGGTGAACGGTAAGTAAGAGTTGGTCATGGCCTACCTGATGCTGATTCCTGCAACTTTTCTCTCTTCCTCTTCTTTTTCTTCCCCTGAAAAACAGGTGATTTTGCCATACCATTACATGCATGGAACTTTTTTTTTGTCACTCCCCCACCTCACAGCATAGAGACTAAGGCTATCTGGACACTGAGAAAGCTGTTAGGAAACACCTCAGTTGTTTTCAGGGTAACTAAAACCTTTTCTAACGCACTTCCAACTGTTTCAATGGTAACAAGGTTTGCGCTCAGCATCTATGGAGAAATATGCACGTGACCAATACACATTTTTGTATCCACATGGAATTACAATTTCTGGCAGTTTTTCAACTAACGCTGGCAGCCACAAGCATCTAAAAGACTTCTTCAGCTTAATAATCTGATGACAAATATGTTTGTATCATAATTTATTGCTCTTACAAGAACTCTTTACACATTCAGATACTTACACTGTCATACCTGGCAACAGCAGACACGGTGTTGAAAGCACCTAGGACGACCATGACTTGTCTCCCCAGGGTGCAAACCAGCCAACTAAAACTGTTCTGATAACGCTGGTACCTTAATAAAAGCCAAGCCTTGCAGGGCTCTGCCCGGAGAACGCACTGTGCAATAAGCAAATAGCAGACTGCTCTACAGCGGAGCGCCGTTAACGTGACCGAGGTGCAGGACAGAAAGGGATGTCAGGCAGCTGTCTTTCTTGGGCACCGCACTGGCACCAGCATGCCGGCACAGGCTCATCGCGCCAACCCACACACTCAGCCTTCTCCCACACCCCCATCTGTGGAAAAGGCCAGAGCTCCCAGTTTGCACAGTCTCTCAGGAAACAAAAGGTCAGTTTAGACCCACAATTTTAAACCTCAGTCGTCTTGCATCACCCTAATTACCACTTTGATATTCCTCCATACGACTTCTCTTTATTGTCCTGTATTGTCAGTCAAAGCTTTTTTGTTTGCTTGTTTTTTTTTAAAAAGTCATATCCATTTATATTTTAAAGAAGCCTTCAAGCTGCCAGGACAGGCTCTAACAGATGAGCTCTGGCAAACCTTGGTGCAGTTGCTGTAAGCGGGACTGCAGCCCGCTGTCCATCCATCTGCCCCCCAGCCAGGTGTTACCCTGCTCAGCACAACTGGCAGCCACCAACGCACATCCCAGCATTGACCGTGCCGTGGACGGTGGCCACAACTGGAAGGGCTGAGGTGGAGGGACACATCTTTCTATTAGCTAGCTCTGCGAGGCGATGGGATGGGATGGACAGCAGCCAATGTGAGAAACCACCTCAAATCACTGCAGTCCTCACTGAGGGACAGCAAGCGAGGGCCCCAAATACAGGCTGTATTTGGTGAAGCTCCGGCAGATGGATTTAAGTAGTTTCCAGTTTGCCCTGACAGTGTGGGCCTGCCTGACCTTAAGCTCCTGTCCTTATTTATCCTGAGGCTGGCAACAGGGCGGAGCAATGCCTTATGAGTGAGTTCCCAAATACGAGACCAAGACTAGAAGTCGGAAAGTAGATTTTAAGGGCTCTCGGAAATTCATTATGTGCTTTATCACTTAGGCACCAAGGCAACACTTCTGCATTAGTGCAGATGTTAACATGGAAAAATAATGCGAGGAAAATGACGTTTTATTCTCTATGGCAGGCTGACTTCAAGTGCTAAAACACACTGAAAGCTGATCTGGGATCCATCTATGAGATACCAGAAGGGGANAGAAATTCATGATGTGCTTTATCACTTAGGCACCAACGCAACACTTCTGCATTAGTGCAGATGTTAACGTGGAAAAATAATGTGAGGAAAATGACGTTTTAGTCTCTATGGCAGGCTGACTTCAAGTGCTAAAACACACCGAAAGCTGATCTGGGATCCATCTATGAGATACCAGAAGGGGAGGAACATAAGGAAAAGGCTGGACTGAAAACGAGTTGTTACCATTCCCAAATGAGGTAGTTTCTAACAACTCCAGCACAAGCAGACACTACCACATCATGAAAACACTGTACTCCTTGTGACTCTCGCACAACTTTGCAGGACTACTTTGGGTATCAGTAATAAAAACATAATAAAAAGCACACAGATATTGTCAACAGTTGAATAGCAATGCTTAACATTTTCTTGAAATTTCTGAAATCCTGAATAATCATGCAAACCAAAATAGAAGATTTAAAAACAAGTAGTACATATTTTTCAATCGTACTGTTTTGTGAAATTCAGCACATGAAACAGACGAGTCACCCCTAAGTCACTTTCAACTCTCAAAATAGTGCAGTAATATCTGTGCTAAATGAACACAATTTCTTTTTTTTTGACTGCTCAAGTTAGAAAAACTGAAGAGGAAAAAAAAAAAAGAAAAAAAGACATATACCTGAAAAGGTTTCAGTGATAAACTGTGATCTACTATGATCACCTTCTCACCACCACTGCAACAAATGTGTGCATTCCTGGAGGGGCAGGGAGAAGGGCTGCAAGAGGAAGCTAGCAGAGGTCTCCATCATAACATACAGGACCGGAGTATGTCAGAGCTGTACCTCCATACACAGAATGTAGGTTGGAAGCACATCAGAACGAATTCATACGTGCCACCTTACACACTCCGAACGTCTATCAAGGCATTTAGGAAACCGCAGATCCACTGCTTGTGCTATATGGCAGTAGGCTGTGGCAACACATCGGGTTCTCAAAGTCAACATGACCGAGCATCACACGACAGCCTTGAAGGGTCACGTCCAGTAAGCGTGAGCTAACAAAGCTCCAAAGTGGTTTGATTTTCCAGCAAGTAAGTTCAAGACAATTGAAATCCCCTTGCTTTCAGGGAGTGTATCAGCAAGGCCCTATTTGTTCCCAGGTATATTTCAAGACAGCTCTGTTGACAAGGTCTAGTTACTGGAAATAAACCCTACCTGCATAACGTCATGACAGCTTATCTGCTAGGAAAGATGACTGTATAAAACAGGCAGAAACAAGCTGCTAGGGCTTACAGTAATGTCTGTGCTTACAAAACCGGGCATGGATGTTAGCAAGACCAGTGCATTTGCTTCAGAGGTAATCACGTAGTTTCTGCGTCAATGCCTTCCGTGCCAAAGATCTCCCTAAGAGACTCTAGCTTACAATGAAAATTTCATTTAAGATGAACAGTAGCTGTGCTGGATTGGAAACTTTGGAAATGTTGGGTTCTTCTACAGTTTCTATTAACGCTGTATTTAGGTGCTCTTTAATGTCCACAGGGCATCACTAAAGTACGGAAATACTACCGTGCACCTAATACAGATGAAAAACTGTGCCAGACATAGCATGCACACTTCCTATCACAGTAAATAATGTCACAGCTGATGGGGGACAGAAAGGAGCACAGATCTCAGGCTAGGATCAGTCTCTCAGGATTGCAGCTTGCGAGTTTCGTAACGTATGACTCCACTGACAGCTCATTGTGAGCACAGCAGTATAATTGTGCAGCACAAGCTGTGCAACATGCTATTAACACTTGTTTGATATTTAATTATAAAATAAGAGTAGTTGTAAGAAAACTTCTTAGCTTCACCAAACGATATAAAAGCAGGATCTATCATGAAGTTTACTTATACAAATTTTGCAGGCTTTATTCCAGAGATGGACCATTCTGAATTACTTTCAGCTNAAACTTCTTAGCTTCACCAAACGATATAAAAGCAGGATCTATCGTGAAGTTTACTTATACAAATTTTGCAGGCTTTATTCCAGAGATGGACCATTCTGAATTACTTTCAGCTAAAGTTCAGTTTGCATTAAGACCCCGGGGCTTTTGGTTCTCTTGAAGGACAGACATCCCTCTTTTGCTCATGTCTGAACAAGACTTCTGGATAGCAAGTGATCGAATACAAAATCATGGAAAATTCACAGCTGTATGGTAGAACATGAGCTTTCAGACAGTACTGACCATTACCTTAGAAAAAAACACTTTCCGTGTTAATTTTTTCCCCTGAAAAACTGTGACCTTCTGCAGCAACTGAAGCATCTCAATAACAAAATCAAATTTTCCGGATGCTTGAAGTGCAAACAAATATAAGGCTTATGTTGTATGTTTGTTCACCATCCCTCCATCCAGAACTTTCCACAAGTTAAAGAGAAAAAGAAGGAAGAAAAAATAGTTAGGTAAAGTAAGTTAATTTTTGAAAAAGTTTTCAAGTGAGTAACTTACATAGTTGTCTCTGGCAGACCAGCCTGGATAAAGCTGCATGTGTAGCTGCCTTTCTTTACGAGCTAGTTCATAATATTTCGCTTGTTCTTCACGGGAGAGAGCATGCCACTGAAAACAAAATAAACATAGCATTAGACCAGGAAATAACTCATACCTAGGCAACAGATGACATGAGCAAGTGTTTTTGTGACTTTGATTCAGTCCTTCCCACTGCAAAAATGAAATTCGTTAGCAATTACAAGCACCCATGATTATTAATCAACTTTCAGGCATTTGGCAGCTCTGCAACTGCCGAGTGCCTTGAGCAAGACAAAAGTCATTTATGGAAGCAGGGCTCACCAAATAATCTGCTCACACAACCATGCTCTCCCAACACTACTTAAAAAAACCCCCAACAATAACACCCCCTCCCCCCGCAAAAAAAATCCCACAACAAACCACCCTTTAGCTCCTGACAAAACAGAAATATTTGGTGCTTCTTTTAAAGGGCAGCGAGCTCCCCACCACAGAAGGGTTTGCTGTCTCGGTTTTAAACAGCAACTACAGACAGGTTTTCAATGCCAACACAGAGGGCTTCCTGGGCACCAGCAGGCTCCTATTCCAAGATTAACCCCTAGGTATTGAGTTTCAAGGTACCTGCCCTCTGATTTCTTGTTGTAACAGAACAAAATGGCAACTGCAAAAAGTTTCTAAGATACAGAAACCACAAAGCTGTCGTCTTCCAAATTACATGAGTTGACCTCTGTAGCCAAGTAGGGATAAACTTCCTGCTTTTACGTACTTTAAAAAAAAAAACAAAAAACCCCCTCAAAACCTGCACATTTGAAAAGGCCCCAGCTACATCAGTATCTAATAATTTTGTTCTTGTTGAAATATCTATCATAGACCTGAACCAGAAAGAGTAAAGGCCTTTTATTTAGAATCAGGTTCCACTGCTGCAGCATTAGATGTGTCTTCTTGTTTGACTTTGACACCACACATGGCAGGGGAGTGGGGGGGCGGGGGGCTGAGGAGGGGGAGAAGAAGATACTAAAAAAAAAAAATACAGATACGAAATCATTAAGACACTCATGCAAGAATAATTTACGAAACTAGGATTTCAGATCAGATCACATTTGTATGATTTAACATGTCAGTTTATTACAAGTCAGAAGACGTGAACTAAAGCGCTCATCTGTCTTGACTTGGCAAGTTCAATGTGTTACTGAGAGCACAGCAGTTCAGCCTGTTTGCAACTCTCAAACTCCACACATGCATTCCAAAACTGGAAGGTAGCGAACATTATGCTGTGGCATCAGAGAGCCTGGCAGCATGCAAAACGTCAGCTCTTGAGAGCAGAGGTGGCTCCTGTTCTGGAGTGGCACAGGGTATAGTAAATAGTGACCAGGATGACTGAACACAAAATTTGGTAATAATTAATCTCCAAGCAATTATACTGGATAACTCGTGCGTTGTTTGTACCTCAGTAAAAGTGGAATTTGAGGCACCTTCACAGAGAACAGTAACTTGAAAGGAAGAGTCCAAGCAGAAGAAGCAGGCAATGGAGCACTGAGGCTTGATTCTTTACCAAAATGGAGATAAATATGCCCCTCCCATCATTCAGGCCAAGAAAACAAGGCTGGCATACTCAGCAACCAAGGCTGATTACCAAGGGAGTGAGAATGAAAACATGATCTTAGAGACTTGCATGAAAGAATGGAAAAGGCAAGCACCGAGATGTCCTTTATGAAGAGGTAACAAGAACGTCAGACAGAAGACAGAAGGCTGCAGAAACCAGGAGAAGTACCAATAGATTTCTGCTCTGTTTGGGGTTGGGGGAAGTCTTCAGATTGTAACAGAGAAGTAGCAGTTAAGGTCACGTACTGACTTCCCACTTAACAGCACAGGGTTTCAGGGTTTTCAGAGTTGCAATGCCTCTCAATACTGCGTTGGTCAGTGGTCGAGAAGAGGGATTCACTGAGCAAGGGGATGTGAATAATCCCTACTCAAACTCAGAATGATACTAAAGTCCCTTTTCTCTTTTCCGGGACAGGCGAGGGCAAAATGGGCATTTACCTCTGCTGCTTTCCCTTGGAAGAACAACACTGGCAGTGAACATGAAGTTTGTAATTGTGGGTTGGCCTGCATTCCTTTTTTTTTTAGAGCATGGAAAGAACAAAACACGCCCATAATGCCACAGAAACAAATGGCTCTCAGTGACACTCTGCGACGTGTACTGGGATCATCAGTGCTTGGCTGGTGACTTCAGAGACATTCAAGACTTGACTGGACAAGTCCCTGAGCAACCTGATGTAACTGGACCTGCTTTGAGCAGGTTTGGACTAAACGTTTAGTTTGGACTAAACGACCTCCACAGGTCCCTCCCAACATACATGACTTTACAATTGGACCACGTTATATTCACTTTTGAGTTCCATCTCCGCTGGCATCCAGTATACATTTTTGAATGATCCCCTCCTGCTCTGATGGACGTCAGCCTAAGGGAGGACCCAGAAGGTGATTTGAATGCTCCCTCCGTGTGTGAATGAGGATATTTCATGCGTGAGGTGCAGACACCATAACATGAGTGGAACAGACATCAATTTGATGATGTTGCTAATGCTGAAAAAAGAAAATCAAGATACTGCTTTTATTTTTAGTTGCATGTTTTATCTTCTATGGCTAATTTGATAGTTGCACATTAGTTAGCACCTCAAGCAGAAAGTGAGCCATCACACCCAACTAAAGGGAAACACACACAAATTAGCAGCACATGTGAGTACACACACACCCTTGTGTACATACCCTTCTGCCAAGAATCTGGTTGATAGCTGCGCTTTCTTTCAGAGTACACTCTGCTACAACGTTCGCTCTCATTTCTTTCATGTACAACATGAAAGCATTCAGAGGTTTCTTAATATGAGGTCTTTTTGGCTCCTGCTCTTTTCTCTGTTCGTGCTGAGGCTTCCTAAAACGTGGTGGGGGAAAGGGAAAGGAAGGAAAAAAAAGCATCCATTTACCTTCAGCCTAAAAACAACTCTGTGGAAAATTACCAACCTGTGGTTATAGTAGCATTTAAGTAGTAAGAATGAGAATTTCAGTGGTCATGTCCCATCCACTTTCATATGTTTTCAGAGAATTGACTTAATTTAATACTCGGGGAGGATGTCAAGTTGATATTCTCTAGCAAGTAACATCTGATCTGTCAATCCACTCCAAATTCATCACTGGTCTCAATTCTCTTTTTGAAAGTACCCTAGACGACCACGGCTACAGGCAGGAGGATAGCTCCTCATTTACTTCTTTCTTAGGCCTTTTGCCTTCGAGTACTAAGCAAAAAGGCTGCTTTTTACTAGTAAATTTTGCAGTTAAGATCTTTTCCACCAGAAGTTTGTGAGTTCACACTCAAGCAACATTCACAGGTGCACAGGTCCGTGATTATGCCTGAATCAAGGTGACTGTTGCCAACAGCTAAAAAGTGCTGGACTGGAATGAAAAATGGTTTCATGTATCATTACTCTTCACAAACAGTAGCCCACATCTCCGGTTTTAGTTATAGGAGAAGAGTTAAAATTCAAAGAGGTCATGAAAGACACTTTTTTTTTTTTTAAACATCCTTGACTCTTCTTCAGATAGAGCTATTTCTCAAACATTTATAGATTAAGGCCTAGTGCAGAAAGGCAGACTCACACATGCATTAGCTCACTGTCGTTGTGCGGATGTTCTTGTTTTACTTGAGGTGTTACAATAGCTGGGTGAGGGATTCCAGTTGTGTGAGGGCCTGGAGGACCAGGAATCATGTGATGTGAAAACCTAAAAGAGAAAACAAAAGGAGGTCTGTAAACCTACCAAAGACAGGCATCAAACATGTACGACAGCAGCGGGACGCCCCAAGAACGCAAACGCTATGGAGCATACAATGGAAGACAATTCTTTAAGAGTGCATGAAAAATATTTGGCTAAGGTTTATGCATTGTATCCCATTTGTTCAGGAAAAACAAACAAACAAGCAAAAAATCAGTCAACATTTTGGTTGTAAAGAAGTTATTTTATTACCTTTCAGGCAAACAGTTTTAGCAGTGCAAACAAGAAACATGTAATGGTTGCACTGTTGCACTGACTAGCAATAAAAAGACACATTTCTTACCTAAAAACTGTCTTTCCACACCAACATATAAACATTCTTAAAATATCCACCACCAGCCAATGCAAAGAAGGGGACTGCCATGCAGAAACAAATAAAAGAAGAAGAGTCTTTTCAGGAAGCCCCTGATGGCTCTGTAAGGAATATCTTACTTCTCAAGGTACTTAAGCTAAAAGATTTTAACGTCACCTGAGCTCACTACCGTTCCCTCAAATGTTTAAAATAAAAATAAATTTTAAAAATCCTGCATCCTGGAAGAAGGGTGAGGGGTAGGGGAGGGGGGAAGAGAAAGACAGACACTTTTGTCCTAAATAAAGCTTCCTTTCATTTGTACAAGAAGGAAAATGGAAAAGAAAACCAAAGTACCACTAACTCAATCATCCAATCCTACTAACCCAGGTCATCCTCAAGGATAGTCGAGATGGATCTTGAAGGTGCTGAGCATTGCAAGCCCAAGGGTAGCAGAAAACCTGCACATTTTATTTTGAACTAGTGGAAAGTGCCATTAACATCAAAAGCAAGCTCATGCTCCAAAGGTTTGCTGAAGGAGTTCTGGTTAAGGAATGGCATCCAGCCTCTCCTTTCTCCATTCCCTCATCCCCTTTTCCTTCATGCCATCAAAATAAAGCAAACACAAAGCCCTGTAACCAAATCAAGTGATTTTATCATGGAGAAAGAACGGGGTTTCTTCCCAATTACCCTGACAGGCACATGCTTATCATTCCCCTGTAAAGAAGTGAAGGGACAGTGATAATCCAAAGAAGCCCACACAAACAGAGGCAAGAGGACCCACCACTTATCAAATGTCCCGCCTTGAACTCCTGTGCAAGAGGATGTGTCTTCTACGGGTTGCACAAAAAAACCCCAAGAATGGTATATTGCAACCTTGTGTACACCAAGCACAGGATGCAGAAGCTGTCTTTAGAGCGCAAAAGCAGAGGAGAGGAGGTCTGGAGTGTGTCACGGCCAAGTCTCAATTAGCATTGCTTGCTTGCACTTAGACATAAAGACACAGTGCCTGATTCACACACCAGTACAAACACACTGTGCTGGCATCCCTTGCCATTAGTAGCTTTGGGCTATGAAATACCTACTTGCGAGCAAGTTTCCACAGGGAGTGATACCTAAATGATTCAAGACTAATTACCAACAACTTTGAAATTAGAGCTAGAGAACACGGACTAGAGTGACAATCCACCTGGTTGCATACTTTCATAAGCAAAACCCAAGGATGCACACTGTATGTTGCATCTAGAAATGAACTAACGATTCATTTCAGATGAAACAGCTCAATTAATTGTTGACAATTCACCAGTGCTCCTAATTGCAATAGTTCAGAGACTGCCAAGAAAATGCTGAACGAGACCAGTGTGGGATCCAGGCAAACTGTATATACACAAATAAGTTAAATAAAAATGTATGCATAAAGTTTTAGCTGACTGAAAAGCAAGCAAAGGCAGACCAAGATGCAAGCAGAAGTGCAACTTGCCCTCTAATGCCAGGAGTTACTCCCCAGTCAGTCATTCACCTCCTACACCTACCTGGACATGGAAGGGTCGACTGAGAGTGAGGATGGATAGGGCTGCCTGAATCCACTCGAGATGGGATATACAGGCTGACCTTGCCTGAGGTCACAGAAGAAAGGAACCCATCAATCATATGATACGGTATTCAATAGTTACTCTAGAGTTACAAGCACTTGATGGGAACTCAGTACTAGTCACAAACAAATAGTAATAGGTAAAACTTTAAAGAGTTCTGCGGTATTCAAAGCTAATGAACATTTGAACGCTTTGGACTTTCTCCCTTGAAAGAGTCCCAGTGTAGGTTTCCACTGGGGAGGAACGCAACACAACCAGCCTTCCTCCTCTAAAGCACACGTGCGCATGCACACACACGTACACATGCACACACACATACGCATGCGTGCATACTCCTCTATCTCTATCCCTCTCTCACCTAGTTTTAAAAGCACCGGAATCAGATTTGGTTAACTAGCTCTTCGGAAAAAGGCATCTTATTCCAAATAGTTCTACTGTAGATCAGCGCAAGAACACTAGACTGTGAATTATTAAGCTAGAAAACTTTTTAAACAGTTTTATTAAGTCTTTGAAAACTTAGGACTCTCTCCATTTGCATCAAGCAGCCAGCTCTTCTAAGAAAGTAGAAGTTTATTTGATTAAAAAAACACCCCACAACCACCTAAAAGCCCACAGCAACACAAGTCCATCTTAACTACTTAAAGTTCAAACTTTGCAGTCCAGCAAGAGAAGCTTGTATGAAATTCTTACCTTCTTTATACTCCCACATATAAGGAATATTTTGTCACCAGACTGTCATTTGGACTCTCTAGCTCATCACTACATTTTGTTTACTTTCAGTTAGCAACGGTTCAGGTGATGGCTACAACTAATGCTCTGAAGTAACATGCTATGGTAATGCAAACAAATACCAGTTCAACCCAAATACCTGAACCAGCCCAGAAAGACCACCGCACACATCAATCCTATTCAAACAGTTACTTATTGACTGGCAGACCAGCACTTCAGAGGGGAAAAAAAGGGGTATTGTCCTTTGTAAGGTTCAGGATACAGGTTTCATACTTGGAGAATGTTACTGGAAATGAGCAGTGCTCAAAGGGAAGGGGAAAAAAGAGATGGAGGAAGTCTTAGCAGCACTGCCGCACAGAAGGCAGCTGCAAGCTGTACAGCATAAGGGATGGCTGAAAATGTCCGGCTGTCAGTGAGTGCCGCTGAACACATCCCCAAACCTGGTAAGATCAGATCTTGTCTCCCTTCTTCTTTCTCTTTTGCCTCATCCCTCCCCCCAGCCTCTGCATCGAGAAATCATTCAGAAGAAAGGATTGACCACATCTGGAAAAAGAATGCCAGCAACTGCCTGGTGGTGGTGGAGGTGGGGAGTCAGCTGAGCAGCAACAAATGGGGCAGGGGGAATAATAAATAAAATAGAGTCAAATACTTCCATATTTTAGTTTGGTATCTGATAATAATTTGTTCCAAAAAGTCACATGGCACTTCCTGAAAGATTTGCCAGCAATACAGCATTTCATCATCTTCTGCTCTCTACTTTCTCTGCCTGTTGTCATCTGGATCATGTTTCCCTCCCATAGACACATTTAAAAATAAAAAAAAAAATCTGCATCGCTCATTGCGTGGGCACAGACTAGCCAAGAAACAGATTCTAAAGCACTGAAATTGTTGCTGAGTTTCCTTATTTCCTGGCTCCAACAGAACTGAGGGCGAGTACCTATCTGCCCCAAGCAGACAAGAAGCATCCTGCCAAATCGATTACTCTGAAAATAACACATATTTCCTGCAAAAGGAAAATGACACCCTGAGTGGCAGAGAGAGATCCTGAGAGGGCTAGTATTAGCAAGAGCAGCAAAATCGCCCAATGACAGAGGCTTCTATCCATACAGAAACTGCAAAAAGCAGCAGACTACAAAAGTTTGGTTTCCGTCTTGGTGCAGTTTCAAGATTTCCCCCCCACACGCACTTCAAAGTTCCTTCTTACCTCCCCTCCCTTCAGTAATTGCAATTTTGTTTATTAAAAATTTACATTTAATTCCTTCAGAACTGTTTTCTGCTATCTATCTTTCCAAATGCCAAGAGCCACAAATCTGAGCCATAAGAAATATATAGACTTCAAAGTGAAATCTACACACTTCAATTTCTGTACGTGTTCAAAAACCAGATTCAATTCATTTCAAAGATCGACATTTTTTGATCTTTTCAATTAAAATAACGTAGTAGTTTCTTACTGCAGTGACATTCTTATTTTGTAAATGCTGTGACTGATTCAACAACAGCGAATGGTGTGAACATGCACCTTTGTCTGAAAAGAAGCTAAAAGATCTTACCAGCCAAGAGGTGGTGTTATCTGTCCAACCCCCCCTGGAGACAAGGGATAGAAGGTAGGGAGATCAGGAGCTGGAGGATGCCTGGACATGCCTGTTAAAGAGCACAGAAGAATGAATAACTTTCCCCTCAAAACACTACACATGAGCTACAGTTCACGGCTAACACGGCCAACGCTACAATGGAATTAGTGCTCTGGATAAGAAATAACCATCTTCTTTGTTAGTGTTAAAAGCAAAAGTCTACCCACGCCACCTTTAAAATAATAAATAACTTACAGTATTGCAATTCAAAGGGAAATACTGGAAAAAAACAAAGTGGAAGCAGGGAATAAATGTATGGGTAAGGGCCTGCGCAAGTTTAGATCTCCTGTCAAGCGCATTAGGTAATACTGTGCTCTCGATGGCTTCACCAAACCTGATCTGATCCCAAGGACCTCTTCTAACACAGTGTGAAACAAGAGGAAAATAAAGCATTGTCAAAGAGGCAGCACAGCAGAGCTATTAGATTAGGTAAATTGCTACTTGTACATTTTCGCGGGCTCCCTCATGGATTCACAGATTTTGGAAACTTGCTACCACAGAGGATCAGTGGTTAATTAAGAATAATTTTCAGGCCTGTAATGGTCACACTTGATATGATTCATTTGGCTTCCAATTGTCACTCCAGCTCCAGCTAAGCTCTTCATCAAGTTGACTCCTGTGGGCTCCAAGGTCAATCTGTTTTGCATTGGTAGTATTTCACGGAAAAATGAGAGTCCCATCAGAAATGATCCATCAGCTCACATTCCCCAGAACACAGAGTCCTACAACTGCAAGAATCACCTCAAGATTAAAGCTAATCCTCATCCCAAAAGAGTCCGCAGTCTCCATTCTTCACCTAAACCTCGTGCCCCCAGGAGACACGGAATTATGGTTGCAGAGGCCACAAAGACATCGGTTTATTTAAATGTGTTTGGGGAAGTGGGTCTGAAGCAGAAGGAATTGTTAAGTCTACTTCACATGTTAAATCAGCTGCTTTAAAAAGGCATTAAATATTTATGTGGTGACACTCCAAAGGTCTAAGACTGAGTGTGTGCTACCTTGAGACTTGGTTTATAGATTGATGCTACTGATTTATTTTCTCCCTGTAGTTTGTATTTCTATCTTCTGTATTTAATTATAAGATTTGAAGAATATCTTTCAGGATTGTGCACAGAAAATGATGGAAAAAATACTGGTGATGTTACAAAAAAGCTAAATTCTCAGACTTGGGAACACAACCTGAGGATCGTATTTTTGGCCGGTTGTCTTCCCCAAGGTGTAAAACAGCTGATGGCTGACAGGAGTGGGAACACTTTATATATCCCAAAGTCTTTATGTGAGAGGGAATGCTCTTTTAGAGCAGTTTAAAAAGAAAAAAAAAGGCAAAAAACAAGCCCAGCCTCTCCTCTCTCTCATCTCAGGTGACAGCTGATGTTCCTGGGAGTAAGGACACAACCTTGTCCCTGTCAGACCAAGTTCTGCGCAAGGTGCTGGGCCCCTCCTTCCCCAAGATCTGCATTTCTGACCCATGGGGATGACACTGCTCTTTCTGTACTAACGCACAGTGGTTACTGCTGGTCCAAAACTTCTGGCCCCTTACGAGGGTCTGTCAGCTACCTAATGCCCAGCAGGAACATACACAGCTACTGCACAGCCAGTGCTCCCCGAAGCAACCTCTTGCACAGAGGAGCGTTAAGAAAAAATAAAATAAAATAAAATAAAGGGGAAGAAAGAAGTGACCACCTTTAGAAAGGTGGTGGCTGGGCATCCATCCCAAAGTGTCTGGGGTGCAAGAGGCAGTGCTGCAGGCAAGCTGCTGCGGACCCCCTTGTCAGGGGATTTCAGCACGAGAAGGGCACCCTGGCATCGGGGCTGGGGCGCCAGGGCAGTGCCTTGCTCCAGACCCACGGTGGGAGGCAAGGACAGAAACAATGGTCGGAGGCATTTGGCAGAGGACCTGAAGGAAAAAAAATTCTTTTCTTTGCAGCAATTGCATGGGCCACTTCACTGGGACTGCTCCCACACGCCAGTGGCGCTTAAATGAGGAGCATGGAAAGACCACACACATCAAGAAGACTGTCACAGCCAAACCCAGAAGCTTCCAGCCCACATTATTGGTCTCCATCTTTGCCAGACGCTGAGCAAAGGCATCGAGAGCCCATTCAGGAACACCAGAGGGGCACGAAGCCTGCACTAGAAATGCCCCTGGCTGCCCCCCTGCAGAACCCCCTCTCTGGGCTTGTGCTCAGGGACAGGGACGTGAGCGGTGGGCTGGACAGGGGAGAGGGCAAGAACAGGCAGAAGGGAGGACAGGCAGCAGAAACAACAAATCAGATGTTGTTCGCTTTGGGTCTGCAGGAGAGGAGTATAAAAATAAACCAGGTGTAAGGGCAAATTCATCACGCAGTAAGTGAAAATCTCTTGAGCTCACGAACTGCAGCAGCGGGGGGGTGCCCCAGCCATCGGAGCCAGCTTGGTCAAGAGGTGGAAATCCCGTTCGCTAACACGCGGCACCCCTAGGATCTCAAGGACCAAGTGTGCATATCCTTCTCCTGGCCACTGATGCAAAGAAGGAAGATAAATGAGGACAGGAGGTCTCCATTTGTTTCTTCCAACTCTGAAAAAGATATTATGCATGTATTTACAGGCCAGGCTTTCCAAGCAGAATGCTTTCTGAATTCTCCCTCCCTAACAAGAGAAAACACAACCAACTAACCAACAAACAGCAAAAAACACAGAGCCACAAGACCATGGTATTTTCTGGATGTAGCCCATGTTATTATCTGTGCAGAAAGGCCAAAATAAAAACCAGGCATTCAGGGAAAGTGAGAACTGAAAAAACTCTCCCTCCCTGAACGATGGTGGCTAGACACCTGTCCAGATAAATGGGACAACCGTGCATGTGGATGTGTGCCCCAGTAAAGCAGAGTTTCACGATCCCATCAACTAGGTATCGCGCCATGTGGCGGGACACGCGAGAGCAGAAAGAGGCAGGGAAAGGCACCCTCCAGGACCAGTGTCGGCACTGACAGACTTCACACCCACACACTGACATCCCAACTACAGTGAACGCCTTCGTAAACCCTCTGCTCTGTCTCCTTCCCTCCTTGCCTCCGCAGCTCTCCTGCGCAGGCTTCTCCTCCTCCAGCTGCTTACCCAAACCCTTGCTCAGACCTCTGCCATCCCAGGTCAGCCCTCCCCTTGCATCCCCCAACAGCCATCACCTCCCCCCAGCTCCTGCATCCCAATGAAAGCAAACACACCCAGGGATTTCCTGGGGAGGGTTTGCTGGCGTGCTGGGTGGGAGCTCTCGGTGCCGGCTGGGCTTGGCACCTAGGAGGTTTTTGGTGCTTCCCCAGGAGCCTGCAGACTGACCCAGAGCGTGGCTGATCTAATGCTCCCGGACAGGGCCCTAGGGGCCTTTATTTGTTTGTTTTAAGGAGTCCTAGGGGCGTAGAGGAAACTGACCCCTGTGATTCTGGAATCTAAAATGATGCTTTCTGCACAAGGCAGTGGGCATCAGAAGGTTAAAAAAATGCCACGTTTGCAAAGCCTTAACCTGCGCAGGCTCAAAACTGTATTTTATGGGCTATGCATCAGTTATGCCAACTGACGTACAGAAGAAGTTGGAAAGCCACAATACAAGCACATAAAATACAGTTTTGAGTAAAGGGGAGAAAGAAAAGGTTTCAATAACACCACTGCTGAAGTACTCTTCCCCCATTTTCAGGAAGGTGAGGGATGATTGCTGTTTCTGCAACTGCACGCTGCAAGCCTCAGGCACCACAGGGGGTGGTGAGGGTTGGCTGTTGCTTATTGAGATTTTAAAAGATTTTGACGAGTAACGCAAGCCCGAATTATCACATTAGAAAGAGCATGAAGATTTAAACAGCCAAGTTAAATATCAGCATGGTAGAATTACCGTCTCTGAAAGCAGGCATGCATGCCTGGAACCCTCCCTCTAAAATATTAGAAATAAAGCTCTATCAGCAGCACAGGGGGCATCGGGACTGCTCTGTATCCCCACCATGCTGGGACGGGACGGGCTCACCTTGTTTGGAGCTGACGTCGGAAGGGATGTGAGACGGGTGCGACCCTGGGGAAAAGTGCTCATCGCTGTAGGTGATAAGAGGGGTGAGGGGGTGAACCGCATGAGAAGGCTGTACCACTGGCACCTTGTTTGACTGCAAGAGAAGAAAAAACATTAAATTAAATTGTGCTAGTGAGGTGGGGCTTCTGCATTGAAAAGACACTTCCAAAATGCAATTTTTACGTATTTGTATTACTGAAGAGGGGGGAACAGATGGACAGATGCAACATTGGGGCTGGTGGACAGCAACCAGATTTGCTGCCAGAATCAGCATCCTCAAACCTGTGGCACCTGAGGAGGGATGCAGGCATTGAGGAAACGCAGGAAATGGGTGGAGGATGGGAGGAAAGGTGTTTGCGAGACACAGAGACTGGGCTGGGGAAGCGGCAGCCAGAGAGCCCCAGGGCAGAAGGAACACCACCCCACACCCCGGCACACAGGGACTGCACACCAAGGGCTGCGACCGAAGGATGGCAGACCCAGCAGCAGTGCTGAAGAAACCCTTCAGCTATGAGTTCAGCATTAAAAAAAAAAAAAAAAAAAAAGGTTTAAAGTGCACGTTTGCCACATCTCCAGCCTTAAGAGCAACATGAGCTTCATGGGCCTTACTCCTCTCCATCGCTCTCCTGCGCAAATGTGGCATGGCGCAGCAGGGACAAGCTCTGGCCTTGCCAGAGGGTATGGTGGGCTTTCCCCTGGCAATTTTACAAACTCCACTGGAAATCTCCTGGTCTGGGTAGCAAGTAACTGAAAAGCCACCCTTAAAAGCCTAATTTCATATATAAGCGGTTGGCAGTGGCCTCTCAGAAAGGGTCAGTTAGGGAGGAGACCTGCTGACTGCCCGGGGACGGCTGAGAGGCCTCTCGTCACATCACACCAAGGAGATACCAAAGTGCTACAAACGCCCGAGAGGGTCCCAAAACAGATGTCGTAAAGCGATGCCCAGGCAGGCCAAGATGCGTGCTTCCCACCGGCCCTTCCCACAGAGGGGCAGGGGATGAGGTGCTCAGTGTGATGGACGGACACCGCCCGAAATCATGCTTTTGGAGCAAGGCTGCAAGACAACGGGACTCGTCCGTCCCAACGAAATGCTGCCATATTAACACTGCTTGAAACACAAGTTGTTTTTCCCATGGCAGGATGAGCTGTAGCAATGATGCCAGCGTGTAACAGGCCTTCCTCATTTGTACCCCATCACCCTGTACCCTGCCCCTTAGCAAAAATAATTATGCCCCAAACAGGTTTTTATTACAATTAAAAAAAAAAAAAGGCAAAACCCCCCAGACGTCCTTCAGAAAAACGCGCTGATAAAACTCAGCAATGACAGCCTGTCAAATACCAGGAATTAAGAAAAAAATAATTTCAAAGCCCAATAAAACTAATTTTCTTTGAGCTCAGTATTGAAATCCCAGCACAAACAGATGTTAGGACAATACTCCAAGTACAAACCCAGGATTTCTCTGGACTTCTAGAAGCAGAAGGGTTATTAAATGAACAACTACATTTACTGTTAAGGCTGGTAGGAGTAGAGGAAAGGGAGCAAATGGGAACCAGTGCAGCATTTTCTGCTTGCCTTGTTTCCAGAGCACCACCTTAAGGAACTTGCATTAGCAGGCAGTATCTTCTTAATGTCTGACCTATCCCTCCAGTCATATAGCTCAGAATCTGGTGCCATGAATTTTTGCTAAATTATGCTATCCTTGCTCTCCTCTTAATTTTACGGTTTTCAACACAGATTTGCTTTCCTGTGGGAAAGAGATAAGAACCTGAGGATTTTAATTTAAGCTTTGGCCTTGTCTTATATTTTGCAAGATGGAGAGAGAAAGCAGCGCTAGTAGGTGTTTTAAAGCCAACAAGCATTAGGTCCATTTTTGTGACCAAATAATAAAAGCAATATGAATTCTCAGTAATATATATGAGTTGAGTTGTAAAGGGGATAGCTCAGACTGCTATTCATCTTTCCTGTCTGTATAAATTCAACAAAAACCAGATGCCAACAAATTTCAAATGATTTACAAATCAGGCCTCAGTCTTTAGCTACGAGACTTGCAGGCCGGCCCACCATTCAGCAATTACTTTATCAACAATAAACTGTATATTATGAATAAAGATCAACCAAGAGATGTATTTAGGTCACACACACGCAGCTGCTAATCAGCATTAATTTCTCAAAATTTAGTAATTAACATTTTGCATTATACTGGATGTAATTGTCATGCATGCCCCTGGTATCAGGGTTACTCGCTTTCAGAAATCACCCGTTCGTACTTTGAGCAAGCCAATCCCCATACCCCCTCGCTCTCCAGAATCCTGCAGATTTTATTTTATTTTCTAATTCTCGGCACCTTATCCCCTAAGCCCACGGCAGCGGCTTTCAACGGGCGAAGGAACCATGAGAAGTGAGGAGAAAAGCAAACCGCTTGTCAGTGGGCTTAAAATTAACATGCAAACGGGCTGTATCTCCATTAAGAGCATCTGGGGGTCTGCAGAGCCAGAAACTGAGGGAAAAGAAAGTGATAATAAATAATCACAATAATAAAAAGCTGTCCGGCCTGCCTGCCCCACACAACTTTGGGAGGACCTAGGGAGCTCTGGCCACCTAAACCCTGCTGGGCACCCAGACGCACCACTGGATGCTGTGGTCCACAGGCTGTGGTCCCACCAAGATGACCACAGTGACTGACAGGGGGAGAAAACATAAGGTGACACATGCGAAATGAAACCACGATGAGAAAAGCCTGACAACCAAAGCTCTACACATTGAATCAGTTCTGCTATGGCACCTGCCCTACAAGTGAACCCAGATGGGTTATCTTTGGGAGGAGGGCCCAGAAGGTTCAAGGTAGGAGACCAAGATCTTGTATGCAGACCTGGATGTCCCTCTCGCTGCCCTCTCAAGCCTCCCACCCCTGGGCCAGGAGCAGATTGGCCCCACATGCCCCAGCCAGCCCTGCAGATGCTGGCCTGCACCCTTCACTCTCGGGGGCATATGGATTGGGGATGATGCCAAAGCCCCTTCCACCGCCTACTGCTTGCAGTAGGCATGACCAGCACAGAGGCTTTTCAGGGCTGAGCGACATCGCCAAAATTCCACCTCACACTGAGGTACAAGACAGCCCCAATTAGATTCCTTCTACTGCAGCCCAATTTCTTCTCCCATAGGCTTCCTCCTCCCACAAACGTGCCACCTCTGCTACATTCGCCTCTCCAAATCCTCTAAAGATGGTGCATACAGCTGCAGAAACACTGGAGCAACTGACAGAGACCTGAATCCAGGCACTGCTGATCTGGGTCAATATGATCTCCGTGCAGGGGGAACTTGGTCTCCCATGCTTTGCTTAGCCCCTGCTAACCAAGCTCGCAATCACCATGGCTCTCCCCAGCACACTGGTGGCATTTACATCTAATACAGGCACAGTTCGGAGGACCTTTTCTCCTCAGTACAACCTTAAAAATCATCTCCTGCAAAACCTGATCAGTCCACATGCCTTTGATCAGACAATTACATAATCACCCATTGTCCTACACAAGCTTCTTTAATATTTCAGTACAGAAATTATACTTCATCCAACCAACAAAATGTAACATTTTTGTGTAAGTTGATACCTAAGCAGCTTCTAGAAACACAGCAAAGCAGATGAGAATGCAATTCTTATTTCCAAGACAGTCTGAAGAAGTTGGACGCTCACTGAAATGGTTCCTAACACAGCTCTGACGCAGCATACGTGGCGTACTTTCGCACCACAGTTTCATCACTTTCATTAAACTCTGGGCCTAAGCTTCTTCACAGGCCCTGGAAAGCAAAGGAAATGCAATGTACAGCCTAGCTCAAGATCTGCAATGTGGAAGAAATAAATAAATAGCTAAAAATGAGGACCTGTGGCTTACAAAGGCATAAGGCCTTAAACACCTTGTCACAGGGGTATCATAACCCAGTATGAACGTTAAAGGTGAACGGCGAAGGGATCACCCATGCCTGTTGGCCTGGGGACATCCAGCTGCACCCTGTGGGACTCAGCTACAAAGGACACTTGGCTCCTGAGCAATTAAACCTTGGTGGGCTCCTGCTTGGAGGCCGCTGGCCCATCAGAGCTCAGTCCCACGGCACAGTCTTGCAGCACAGCCTATGGCAGCATCCTTTGGGAACTGGCCTCGCACCCAAGAGACCTTTCCTCGGCCTTCCGCGGGGCACTCCTGCTGCTTAGACGTTCGCTCACAGCTGGTATCTTTTATTTCTCCCGCGCACATGCTCAGGCTGAGGCGAGGTGGTGCAGGCAGGGGATGGTCCCCTGAAGGGACACCAACAGGGCAAACAGGCAGGGATGGGAGAAAACACATCTATTGGAAATAGCCAGGAGCTGAATTATTTGGCCAGTTAGTGCACGGATAAAGCTGCTATTCAGTTTTATGGCCGATGTGGAAAAAAACCAAAATCCCCAATAAAACATTAGTGTGCAAAGGGCAAGAACTCGCAGGGATGAGGACCCTGACGCAGCAGTAAGCATTACCCTGGCAGGAGCTTCGCTGGACATTGGTTTAAAACTATGGCTGTGCTACAGTAATGCAGGAACAATTGCCCAAGTTGGTACAATAGCAAATGTTTCCCTTGCAAACCACAACCACAGTCTGCAAGCATCAGGCTTGAACCGTACTCGGATATTTTGGGCAGGGCAAGGATGGGGGGAAGAAATGCCCCTGCCGTGGCACTGGCACAGCTGCTGCCTCCCCACGAGAAGCAGCTCCTGTGCCACACGCAGCACCCAGCGCTGGCAGCGGAGCTCCTCTACCAGCACATGAATGCGGCAGTGTTACTCACCATTTTAAATGAGCACTGTCCTCTCACCCGAGGAGCACGCTTCGAGACAGTTGAAATTAATCTCCGGTGAGTCGATGCCAAAATGCTGCATCTAGGATTCAGTCTGAATCCAGGAAGTTTTCCCTGACTTTTGAAAAGCAAGACTGCCAGAAAAAACAAAAGAAACTCGAGTCCTCCCCAAACAGCTAGCTAACGCTTCAGCAAAGGCCTGCGCCTGTACAGTATTCTATACGCAACAAGTGTGCAAAAACTATAAAAAGCCTGAGACAGCCACGTCAAAAATGCCTGTAGGTCAGCGCCGGGCAAGGCGGGAGGCTGGGAGCTCCCGCTGGAGCTGGGGGGACCATTTGTTCCAGCTGCTGCACAGATATTAAATTAACGACCCTTCAAAGGACGTACATCTACAAAGGAGGTCACAGACAGGCAGGGAGGTTCGTGGAGAACCATGGCCAAGCAAGCCCGTGCACACAAGACCCAAGCATCCCTAGGTCAACACCCAAAGAGGTCCTGGGTTGATTTTTGTTTTGTTTTTCCTCTTTTCTTTAAACACTGAGCTGCTTCTAAATAGCTGTAAAAGGCCCCAGCCTGTCTACTTTTCCTCTCCTGTCAACAAGTTGTGTGTTGGGTACAGCAACTAGCCGACGGTCTTCTCAATTCAGACTAAAATAAGCCAATTAAAAATACCCAACAACACAAAACTTAAGGACGGAGAAATGCATGCATTCCCTTTTGTTCCTGAAAGAGAGGGTCATTTAAAAAAAAAAATGGCTTCAAGTTCTTGACAGCAAATGTTAAATTCGGGGGGAAAACACAACAACCCCCAAAACAAAAAACCAACCTGAAACCCTTCCACTATTGCTATAGCAATACCTCAAAATAAAAGGACCAATGACTTGTTGGAGGATACCTTGACCTGAAGAGACATCAAAAATCTGTCCCATTTATAGCTTATTTAATTTCTAGTTTCTGGAACCCTGAAACCATCCTCAGGCAGAAGATTTCAGCAAATCCAGAAGACAGCAGTTTCAGTTGCCCTCTCAAAATAGCAACAGCATTTTAATGGCTAAACTAACTCTCCACGTATGCCTTTGCTGACCGGCTTTTGCAATAAAAATGCAAGACCAAGAAGAACACAGTTTTGTCAAAACCAGGCCCACGTCCGGGTTCATCACGGACAAGCTTTAGCACAGGGGGACCAGAGGTGAAAGAAGAGGAGGTAACAGTAAGGTGTTTTGGCCAGAACTAGTTACCAATGGATGAAACAAGCTCGTCAACGCTAGCAATAACTGCAATTACAATTTGCCACCTCCCTGGGAGCTATTATTGTACAATCCCTTTCCATAGAAACTTTGCAGAGATGCAACAAGCTTGATATATAGAGAGCTGAGGTTACTCCCCCCGTCCCCAAACCATTTATTCTGAGTGAATAGTTTTGTGTCCAAAGCCAACCTCCTTCTAGGCCCTTGACAGCAGAGATCATTTTATGCTCAATTTTCAAACCCTTCTCCAATCCTTAGACAGTACATTTGGAAAAATGACATAGCAGGTATGGGGCTGGCGGATTTGCAACCTTCCTTTCAGCCTCACCTGAAGCTAAACAGAACAGGGATAGGAAAGCACGCCCACAGGAACACCCCACTCACAGGGAACAGGGGCTTAGGAATATTGTGATTTATGAGAGCCAAATAAACAAAGTGCAGTCTTTTTACCCTGCTTCACAACTTGGCAACGGGAGGCCATTTATCTCACTGACCTTTCGTGCTTACAAACAGCGGGGGTGACAGCCCAGGGACTTGCCACGGTAAGGAGGCAAAGTGAAACGCTGCATCCACTCCAATGCGAAGCTTTCCAGCTTTGCAACTGCTAACACTTCTTCAGAACAAAACTAGAATTGAAATTGCATGTTTTGGGGGGTAAACTGATGACTTGCTGAGGTCAGGAAAAAATCCTCCTGGTCCCCCTTTTCCTCACGTCCCGTACTTCAGTGCTTCACCGCATAATTAAGTTGTATCTAGTGCCAGGAGCCAGGGAAAGGGAGAACAAGAAAGTTGCTTTAAGTCAGTCATTGAAAGCTTACCCCCCTCCCCAGGACACGTTGCATCAGGCGACCGCAGAGCTGCAGCAGCCCAGGAGACCCCCAGGAGGTGGAGAGAAGCAGCCGCCAGAGCATCGGCGGGCAGAGGAGGCACCCAGGATTCTTGCTAGAGCTTCCCGTGGTTATTTGGGAGCAGGAAATGTTTGTGCCCCTTTTCCAGCTGCCCAGACTGCCTTCCATTTAGGGAACTCCAGCAGCAAACGGCTGCAGCTGCAAATGCGCGGGAAAGGCAGCTTCACGGACGACAGTGCTGTGCCATGGTCTGTGGGCACAAAGATCAGCACCCGAAGCAAAGGGGGTGTCACGGCTGGAAACGCAGGCAGCGTGCGAGGAGACAGAAGAGGAGTCGGAGCAAACCGCTCTGCCTGAAGCCCAAAGAGTCGGCACTCAGTAAAAACTCCAGTACAACAGCCAGAGGAGCATTGCAAAGAAAAGAGTAAATGCGATTTAATAAAGCCTGGGATAAGCATCTATCTAGACGGATTACAATCATAACTGGATTCAGGTTAATTGCAGAGTTAGTGAGAAACCACCACGCTAATGGCTTGTCTACATTCTTGTCTTTTTCCAACTTTTTTCCCACCCCTCCTCTTCAATCTTGGAAATTAATATAGCACAACTGTGATGAGTTTTTGCTGAAAAGTTGTAATAAACATTTGAGTTCCCTCAAGACAGCTTTAAAAACACGGGTGTTGAATCTCTGACAGAAACATGCTTTATTTCAAGTGTTCATTAAGCATTGACATTAAGAAAGTGATTAAAGCACACCCAGTATTAAAATAGCTTGATTAGAAATCCCCTGCTATCTCAGTTTTCTTCTCTCCTGTGACTTCTTAATTCGTTTGTTCTCGCCTGCTCAGGAAGGCTGTCGGGAGACCTGGAGTGCTGGAGAGCCATGTGGGGAGCCAGGCAGGTCTTGCAAGGCTCCGATCGGGGGAGGACAAGCCCATTGCTATTTACATACTGCAAGTTCACATATACACAGATTACACTCAGTGTTGCACAGCCCATTAGTTTTAGAAATGTGTACTAATGACTGATAGGGCATTAAATCGCCAGCAAAGCCACATGCTCACAGGGAAAGGTTTACCTGTTAAAATATTTTGCAGCATTTTATTTCATTCTCCAAATTCAGCACTGATGGCCATTAACCACCAATAAACGTTCTGCAATTTGTCAGCCATGTTTGTCTGGTTCCACATGATGGTCCTTTTAACTTTGCCCATCCTGAAGAGTTCATCTTCTTCCTAACGTAAATGCATGCACCAAGAAGCGCACGCCCAACAAGCAGCAACCTGCAGCATCAAATCACGCTCGCCCCACGGATCACTAAGCAGTCCCAAAACCTGGTAAATGGGACCGCTAGTGCTGGAAATACTTAACTCTCCAGATGGCGACATGCCCCACAGGCCACCGCTCCCCAGCCTTTACCCCACGCAGCATCCCTGCTCCTGCCTCCTGCATCCTTGTCACAGACAAGCTGGTCCCATCAGCTGAAAAGGCATTTTCCCCCATCATTTCCTGACCTGCCCAGAGCTCTTTCTGTTCTCTATCGGCCAAGGGGAACACAGGTACTGTAATGTTTTAACAAGCCCAAGCCTGGGCCTCCGAGTCGCAAGGGTCTGGCTTTTTAATTGCTTTGCCAATAAGGACCGCTGCCCTAAACCAGCAGAGGAAGCCCAAGGGACATCAGAGCAACCCGTGCCCAAAGCCCAGCTGCTTGTCGGGAGAAGAAAAAGCAGGGGATTTATGTGCTAGGGGGCCCTGGGGGGTTTTGGACAAGGGGAAAGATGCTGGAGCCCATCCTGGTGTCACCTCTTGTGCCGTCTTCAGCTCTTCCCTGGGGACAACGCTGCTCTGGTTTCTGTCACTAGAGCTATCTGCTGAGTTAAGACAAAGGCACAAGCTTGTTTTGCTTGCCTCGAGGTTATCAGCATCCCCACTCACAACAGCTTTGGCATCTTCTCCGAGGTACTCAGACTTGTAAGCTAATGTGCCTCTCCGGACAAAGGGATGCGTTTATGTCCAATATTCAAACCGGGAACTTCTCTGCACCCTCAAGCTCCCACTTAAATCAAGCAGAGAAACTGCTCAGACAAGCGAAGCACCATCTACTACATAGGCGTACATGTTTTGTGTGAAAGCAGGCAGTCCTCTGAAGCCTGGCATTCCTGTTCTGGCAGACAAAGTGCGTCACAGGATGGGATGACTTTTCCTCATCAGCCTTCTCACATCCCACAGGATATGGACCAAGGCTCCTGGAGGGAACCGAGAAAAAACCCTGTCCTGCATCCTGGTGACAGGAAGATGCCTTTCAGCATTGCACAGGCAGTGGATCGAAAGTGCTTGAAATAAGACCTCTACTAAATCTATTTACATTAAGGCTACGTTACAGCCTAGTCAACACCACGTGCCACAACAAAGACCGTCAGAGGCCCAGAAGACTGAGAAATGGGTCAACTTATCTTTGAGCAGCAATTTTTAAGGTGCACTGAATAGAAATGGTCTTGATTAAGAAAATGCAAGAGCATAACATGCATCGGGAAGACATCTGAGCTCTGTCTCATAGATGGTAAGGACAAGGGCTCAGAAGCCTGTGCAAGCACCTGACACACCTTCTTGTGTCCAAAACCTGCTCACCATGCCTGAATTCGCAACTTAGAGGTCGACCAAGCAATAATCACGTACCAGCAAAACAGAGATCAAGCTGTGCTGGCCAAGCTACCCTATGTGACTGGTGTTTTTGGAAGTGCTCCTGCCTCTTCCACCTTCTGAAAAAGAGGTGGGGGAGGGGGAGGGGGGGAAGATAGAAACAAGTGTGAAGGAGGAGTGATGAATTTGACAACACTGATGACTCTTCAGCTGGTCTTTGCCCCTGCAAGCCCGGCTCCCCACCATGCCATTGCTGCTGAAAGGCTCCCACAAGGAAAATCGCCACCAAGGCCGACCTCCTCCAGCCCCAAAATGGTGGGAAGGGCTGCCCATGCTTTGCTGGGAGGTGAGGAGCTCCCACCGCTGGGATTTTAGCCCCTTCAGGGAGATTTCCTGGCAGAACTAGGGCACACCCATGCCCAGCTTGAAGTCCAGTGCAGACAGCAGGGGGTGTATGGGCAGCGTTAAGGGTGGCAGAGGCAGGCAGGGCCGGGTGGGATCGATGCAGGGGTTGCTCAGCGAATAACCGGGTATGAAGGAAGAACCAGAGGGGCCTGTTTTCCACATTTGAGGCTCCCAGGCACCGCTGACCCTGCATACGCACTGGAAAAACTTTTCGTGAAACTTCCCTGAGTCCAGCTAAACCGTATTAACAGATTTATCCAATAACATGCAAATTCAGGTTTTAATGAAAAGTCTTAAGTCGCAGCTCTAAGTGATTTGGACTTTTCTGCTAATGGCACCTGCTAATGACCAAAGATTTAATGCATCAAGTCTTAGCATACATCAGTGCAAACAATATAACCATTTACTGGAGGTAAAAAGTCATCTCATTAGACATCCATCATTGGATGTGGGCAAGATGGTCCAAAGGCTTAAAATAAAATATTCATTTTTAAACTAAAAAAAAAAAAAATTCCCTAAAAACGCACAAACGATTAGGCCAAAAGTAGCAGTCTGCTAAAGCTTCGCTAGGATTGAAAATGCAAACCGCAACGTTTATCTGGAGGTAAAACGCATTTGCAAGTACTTAATTTCTGCAGCACTGTTCCACAGAAGGCAAACCTAATTTTAACAGGAATTAAAGCAACAGGGCCCTCCAGAAACAGGATGTCTCTTAGACAGGTTATTTGAACTGTCAGTATAAGGTCACAACAGGAATTATTTCTCTGCCACATTGTGCAAGTTGATTTCAGTACAAACAAAAGTGTTGAAAAGCTACTAACTTAGTTTTATAGATCAGTCCCACGAAGGTTTGTCACGTCAATGTGACACAAAATGATGCCGTAAAATTACATTTACGTGTAGCTAAAAATATAAAAATCACAGCACACAGCTAAGGACGAGCCAAAGAAGGACTTGAACAAGGCATGGGCTCAAAGGACCATGGCCGCAAACACTTTTTTTGGCCCAAACCATTGATGCCGACTGTTTCATTTGGGCTCTTTGCATAAGCAGGACCAACAAACCTGCTGCAAAACACACTGGACGCTGACCTACCAGCACATCATCTAAGTGCTCAGTATTTTTAGTGCTGTTTGCCACTCAAGTGTCTCAGAAAATACAAAAAAGGGACCAACGCCCCCCAGTCATGGGCTGCCGGTGGGAGATTACCCAGGTCAGGGGAGTACTGCAATTGTAATGGGCCCATGCAAGCTGCCAGCCTGTTTGCAGGAGAAGCGGAAAAAGGAAGGGAAAAGGGGTACCCAGAAAAGATTGAGCACCCCATCTTCATGCCTGCTGTCTCCCAGGGCAGCTTAGGAAAGATTTTTTTCCCCTCCCAGAAAAGCAGACATGGCAACCTCATGGCAAGCCTTGCCTCCAGCTGCAGAGAGGAGCCCATAAAGGAGCCCTGGAGGGATGCTCCGATGTCGGCTTTGGGGCTAGATCAGCCTCCAAGAGTTGCCCATCCCTGCCAAAAGGCATCCTCGTGGCCCAGGGAGTCCTTGGGACCCAAAATGCATCTTTCCAAGTGTTGGTGGCATCGGCTCTCCTGCAGCTTTGCTCCAGCCCCATTCGCCGCCCACCCTCGCCTCTGCCTCACCACCCTGCGCTCGCCCCTGGGAATCCCTGGCCCTGCTCAGCTCATTTTACTGCACTGCACAGCACCCTTGGGCTCCTCAAACAGGCATTTCCCTCAGTTTTCAGGCCTTGTCCATGCAGGCGCATGGCCATGCTGGGTCCTGACCCGAAGGCTCTCCAGTGGCTGGGGTGGCCCGAGCTTGTGCAGCCCACGAGATGGGGGGAGACGGGGAGAAACGTGGAGCTCACCTGCACCCCCTTCCCACCCTACTCGATTTGGTCTGTTACTACTAAGCTCCTTCCCTCAGTTGGCCACAGGGCTTAAAAAAAGCTTGCTGGTATGCACAACACACGTGATGCTTTTCAAATGCTGCGTAGGATATTTCTGCCTGCTGCTAGACTTAATTTTTTTCTTCTCCTTCAAAAGCTGTCCTTTAAAATTTAAAAATCACTCTTAAAAGGAAAAAACCACACCCAGCCCACAACCTCAGTTTTGTGCAGCAGGCACCTACACCCTCATAAAAATCCTGGGCTGCACTTTATAACATGAGTAGAAGTCTAAACATTGTAAAAAAAGAGCCTAAATTGCCAGATTGCCCAAGCCTCCAGTAAATCACCCTTCCAGATGGGCTTACGGCTGCACACACAGCCCCGTTGGTAGCAATGGGTCACCCCACAATTATATTTCCATCCCACTAAACTCAACAAACATTGTATGAGAGTTATGCTCGACATCATTAAAGAGGCACTTCCGAAGTTTACTATTGCCCCGCCATTACCAACAGTTTGATTTTTCATGCAATTAGCGCTCCCCTGTGCAATTAACTCCCCTCCCCAAAGTGCAGAAAAGGTGGACGATTTCTTATCATAACCGCATCCCTCCTCAGTACTTTTCACTGCAATAAAGGCCGTGCTTGGGAGAAATACAGACACAAAACACAGCTAAACAATTTATCAGGCAAAAAATTAGCTCATGCCATGAGAGCCTGGGGAAGCAGTCAGTCCCTCTCCCGCCTCCACTGCCAACAGGGCAGATGGTTGAGAGTGCCAGAGACGCCCAAATGCAACGCTAACCTCTTTCTTTTTTGGGGTGGACACATGAGGTATCCACACAAGACCTGCCCGTTGCACACATGCTGCCATGGGGCGGTGAACCCTGAAACTGCTGCAGCGCCTGGCGCGGGCTGGGTCTGGGCAAACTCAGCCAGCGATGCTCCCACCCAGCAACCCCTCCAGCCGCCACCACCAGCCAGGAACATGGCCAAGGTCTGCGACCACATACTGGAGAAATTTTTTTTTAGTTTAGTTTTTTTATTTTTTCCCCTGCTCCTTCCCGCTCTCTCTCATTCCCCTGCTCCCAGCAGAACCGGCAGACTCCTTCCCCATTCCCAGCACAGTATTTCCGAAGTCAGGACCAGAGCCTCCCCTCTCTCCTGCAGAGGGAGCACGCTTTTTAGCATGATGCTCTGGGATCTGAGGATCATCTGGAGGTTGGGTGGCAGAGACAGGCGCTCATGTTGCAGGCCCTGCTGATGCTACACACAGACACGTTTTCAGTTTGCTCGAGAGGCGGCACGTCCACAGCTGGTTGCACAGTTTGCCAATTTTATTTGCAGATGACGTAAATTCTTACTGCCCCTTTATTCAAGAAACAAGCTGGGAGATAGATTCAGGGGCATCTATTTCAGACCTTTAAACAAGGAACCAAGTGCTCTGTTCTGAAAAAAAGTAATATCGATTTTCCCCTTTCGTGGCAGTAAGTGCCCTTGCTGTGTAATATCGCATGTTGCTGGAGAGAAACATTTCTCGGTCTCTAGGTCTCTCTTCCATCCTATACCTAGGATAAGGATAACTTTATTTAAAAATAAAAATTACTCCAAATCTCAGGCTGCTAGCATGCTTCCACCATCTCACAGGTGCTGGGTCACAGCCAAGATGCTATCACACCGTGAAATGCAGGCAAAAGAAGTTCCCCTTGCCTTTCACATAGTTTCAGTGCCCATGCCTGAAAACAAAGCTGGCAAAAACACCAGGCCAGCCAACTGGGCTCGGGACAGTCATCCCCCAGCCACAGCCAGAGACAGGGCTGTGAGCCACGGGGTGAACCCAAGTCACCCCAACTCGAGGGGTACAGCCCCTCACACCACTGAACTAGCACAGATGCAAAAACATGGCACCTAATGTGCGGAAGCGGAGATGGGATTTGCTCATCTCAAACACCTCTTCCTTCCGCTTGCCCCCCCCCGAAACCTCCCTGTCCACACGCAAGCTGCTCATAGGGGATAACCAGCTCAAAATGAGTAATTAAATACCAGTCTATCGAAACAGTGAGAAAACAATACACTCTCGCTGGAAGATATTGCGGATAGTTTCTCATAAGCCCAATATTTTGGAACTCACCATTTGTATCACTTGCACAAAACCAGGAGCTGAGAACATAAGGAAAGCAGCTCCTTCGGTGTAGCACAGAGACGGAGCACAACTCTTCTCCGCATCAAGCTCTCTCGCACTAAGTCAGAGGAAGGAAATGGTGCCTCCCCCACAAATTTCTTTTTTTTTTTTTTTTAAAAAAAACCACCTTTCTTCTTCAGAAAACCCAGACCAGGTGTTACACGCTCTCGACATCAAGCTAAGGCCAGGCTGGCTAATCTGTAGGTTCACTCATTGACAAGATAAAGGATTTCGGTGCGGTGCCGCAGCCTGGGCAGTGGGAGCCGTGGGCTGGAGGAGTGCTGCCGGCAGCCGAGTGTCACTCCTGGAGGAATGCCTGACCTTTCCCGGGGCTTTGATCATGCTGGCTCACAGTGTGAGATAACCAGCCCTTTGCAGAATCCGGAGGTAATAAAAAAAGCAGCTTTGAGGCCTCGTGTTTTTGCAGGGAAATACTTACCTGTGTTCCCAGCACACTGCCCCATCCCACCGCCACCCTCCCCAGACACCAGCCACGTTAAAGCCAAACCCATTGCTGTCTGCTAGGGGAATCACATAAAGCATTCAGGTGAGAGTTTTTAGCTCTTGTTTAATTTCTCTTAATTGAAGAGAGTACTTGTGTGTCGCTCTTATGGAAGACGCATGTAGAGACTCAAAAAAGAAGTATGGTCTCCAATTAGTATGTGATTAAGCTGTAAGTAGGATAATAGGAGGAGAAATTTTGTATCTTACACAAACAAGATAGCAAAAGAGATAGATAAAAGCACAGAAGGGGAATAAAGCTTTATCCCCAGTTCCCCTCTGAACACTGAACCTATACAGAAAGGACTGGATTTGCTGAGGGTTTTTTGTTTATTTGTAATTATTTTAAAGAGGGAGTGTCTTTCTCAGGACAGTGCATGACAGGCAATTTAAACAAGCCAGCATAGTACCAGGTTAGTAAAGCGTGAAACACCTAGAGCCCTGAGTTGAATGTGCTGAACCTGCAAGTGATAAATAGATCAGTCTTGAATACTTCCTTTAATGAGTCTATACAAGTCCACCCAGCTTGCTTTTGGTCACCAACCTAGAGAAGTTTGCATGCTCTTCTCAGGCTAGGGTTGATTTGTTTTGTTTAGGCCACTGCAGTACAGTCTCAATTCAGCTCAATACAGCTACAATTCCCGGTGCTCTCTGCAGGTTGTACGCGAGGCGCAGGGCTCGCTCTGCAGCACTCCTTAGCTGCAAGCAGGCTGGTGCCAAACCGAGCAGACCTGGGTAAGTTACCCCTCTGGGGGGGAAAAAAGTTGTGCTCAGCTATGCTGTCTTCCTCATGGGGGTTAACTATGTAGATTTGAGATGCAAATTTTACTTTAGGGCAGGCTTTATGGTATTAAGAGTCTCTTTTTCAGCCTTCTGAAATTTCATATGTATACATGCTACAGCTCTCTCATCTCTGTTAATTGGGTTTTGTGGAATTTCGAGGCCTGGGGGCCAAGGGGGGAGGGCTGCTGATTAAAGCACGCCATGCAGAAGTGGATGCAGAAGTGTTGCACGTAACAGGAGGGAGACTGAATTCCTCCAAGCTACCTGCCTTCATGTGTGCACCCTGCCTCCCACTTCGGAGGAACCCCATATTTCACCCTGGCCTTCCCAAGGGTACAAGGATGGCTCCTGCCCTCTCCAACGGGCATCGCAGGGAGGATGCTCACCCCAGCTTCTCTGGTTGCACAAAGTGATTTTAGAGATTTTGAGGCTGATCTGTAGCTACGTTTGCTTATTGCGTACCCTAATCCCAAAGCGCTGGCAATGGGGGGCAGGGGGAACCCGGACCCTGGCCTACACCCTTCGGAACCATTAAGGAGGAATAAAAGGACATTCAATGTCCCTTCATCCCCTTTCATAACCCCACATGCGCATGTGTGTCAGAATGCGTTAGGCTGTGATGCCTGAATTGATGAGATGACACGTGTGTCCGTCCGTCTGTGTATGTGTCCGTCCATCCCCACGATGAGGGCACAGAAAAGACCCCGTTCCTGCATTTGGCCGAACTGTATCTCTCCGCATACAAGGATCCAGTCCAGGAGCTTGCTCTCTGGAGCTAAATACAGATATTCACACACCCATTATAAATGCAGTCTAGTTTCATTTTTAACCCACAGGAGGGTGTGGAGGGGGAAGACATCAAAGCATGGACACAGGCTACCCTGGCATTCTGGGCGTGCAATTTTATCTTCCCCTCATTTCCCTCCTCTCCAAACCAGCTGCTACAACTATCATGATGCTTGCCCTCCGGCCAGTATGCTGGAAAACTGGCTTCCAAGGCAGACATTAATCTCTCCCCATTACCCAGCTGGCACAGGATTTTGCTTAGATTGAAGGAGAGTCAGCTCTGTGCCCTGCAAAACACCAGTGGCAGCTCCCGCAGCCACGCGTGCCAGGCACCCACCAGCCCCGCTGCCTGCACCGCTGTGGCAGAAGGGCCACCACGCAAGGGATGAGGAGGGTAAAACCCTAAGAAACACGGGCACTAAAGAGCACTGAAAGAAGATCTTTGATGTTAATAAAATAAAACCCGCCCGTCAGCAACGACGGTGAGAAGAAGTGCTATGCATCTTCAGGGGAAGGTGCCTCAGATCAGAGCTAAGTTTAGAGGCTGACTTCTTGCATAGCAATAGCAGCAGAGAGTAGCCCCTACATATGCAAGTTATGCAAGTGAAATGAAGATGCAAGTAAACCTTCAGCAAGAAAATGCAGCCCAGCAACGTTATGCTTTTTATTCGGCCATCAGATTTGGACCCATCTGAGGTAACAGGGCTGAAAATGCACACATAGGTACGTGGCATGCTGTGCACAAGCAAGGGCTGCTCCAGTAAAGCCGAGCTGAAACGAGAATAACTCAAGCTTAGAAAGCAACGACGCACACCGCTGCAAGTTTGTTAGGGAGACAGAGTAACAAGTGTGTGTTGTGTGATTACCACCTGAAAAGCAGCCATTTTACCGTTCCCCACCACATGATGCACTGTCCCAGCAATGCTGTGAGGCAGCTTTGACCATCTATGTCGGGATAAAAATAACCTTTTCAGAGAATACATTTTTTGTGTGTTGATGGGATGATTCATACCTAACCTGTTACATCCTCTCAGTAATACTGCTCATTTGCTGCTTTTAGAGGGGAGCAGCGGGGCCCAGCGAGAGCCCTGTGTATACATACATAAACCTGCATTTGATCTGTCAGTAGGACTGTAGGTTCCCCCAAGAAGAAGAAACACACAGACAAGTTTTTGATCTTCCTTAAAGTACCGCTTATCTCTGCTTTTGTTTGTTTTCTGTTTTTTGGGCGTCGGGTAGCGTCTGATGTGAATGCCACCCACCATAAGCTAACTAGGCAATGAAACAACCGTCATAAACCACTGCTGGAACAAAAATAGCAGCACCTTTCTCTCCCCTGCCTCTACTGGCATGGGCCGCATGCAGGACAATACTGCCAGCACGTGCAGCTACAAGCATGTTTTGCAGATCACAAACTCAGAGGTGCAAAGCATGGGTCTCCCACCATTACTTTGTACTCAAACGCTTATTAGGGAACCACGGAATCCTTCCGGGTCGCTACCAAAAGGAGCAGTCCTTCTCAAAAAGCTGTGGAGCAGGGAGGGACCACCAGGCTGCTGGCGCGTGCAAATTCCAGCTTGACCGAAGGAAAGCTGCCAGCCGCAGTACAGCTGGGTGAGTGAGCATCTACAGCAACAGCTCGAAACAGTTCAGTCCCATGCAAAAAGCCTAAAGCAGGGCATGCTGAGCCTTTCCCTGCTGCCCAAGTCTTCATCTTCTCATCCCCTTCTTGCCGTCTAGAGGGAGTGCCAGTCCACAGCCAGCCAGGCAATGAGGTGCAAAAGCAATGATACCAAAGCCTAACGTGAACGGTGGAAGTGGTCTGAAAGGGATTTACTTGAAGTTGTAAGTTAAACCAACCTTTGCTCACGCTTACGGCTTAGTCCGTCTTAACTCCGGAGCGTGCTGGCCAACCATGGTCACATCTGAGGAGGGGGAAGGAGTCTCCAAGCAGATATGCTCCTACTAGCTTTCGGAGGGGAGAGAAAGGACAAAAAACCCAGCAGCCAGGCAGAGGAAGAAGCTCTTAATTAGCAGGAGGCAGCAATCAGCTGCTATGCCGCCTGTTTTACAGCAGCCGGCCAGGCAAGCACGCGGTGCGTGGGGCTGCCAGTGAGCACCATGTGAGCCCTCTGTCCCCGGCACATCCTTCCTCGCCGGGAAAGGACACGAACCCCCAGGAAGACCAGCTGTGGGGTCTGCTGCCGAAATCCTGCAGGGCTCCCACTGAAAAGCACACTTGAAACACATACTAAAAATAGAGCCCGCACTGATGCTATGTTTAGACAGAGGGTGCAGTTTTTTGGAAGGGCTGTTGTCCCTTCCAGCAGCAGGGCAAGACAGACAGGCATGCCCTCGGGATCATCACACATACCGGCAATAAGCACAAGCGCGCCTTGGGAGAACCTCATTTTCTTACAGAAAGGCAAAAGCAGGCTGTGGGAAACTGTTTGCAAGCCCGCTGGGCCGTGGTCCCTGCTCCAGAGCAGCCGAGCGGGAGGCAGGACCTGGTCCCCCCTGGAAGCTGCACTGCTGGCCTGTCTCACGAGTGGATGCTTCCTTCCCTACGCCCGGGTTTTTCTGCCTGTGTAAGTGGGATAATGGGCATTGTGTTCTTCATAAAGCACTTACGGACACGTTGCTTCATTCAGGCACTCAGGACAGCCAGGCATGGCTCTCAGAAGTAATATTTAATAAGGGCCACTGAAAATTTGTCAGCTAGTGAAAACACAAAATCTCCCACTTACCTTGCCAAGCCAAGCAACTATCAAAACCCTTGACTAACCGTCTCCCAAGTAAACAGCGAAACACCTGTCTCCTGGCTGAACCGCTTAGACTACAGGGGCAGATCCGGAGCCAACACGACACATGCACCAGGCTCCACAACAGCGAGCCCAAAGGGGTGGTTTTGTACTTCCCATGGCTCATGCTGGGCTTTCTCTCCCCCAGAGCAAAGGCAAGGGGATGCACAGCGTGAGGAAGAGAGGATGCTGCCCCGTCAGCGTGGGCACTGCACAGGACAAAATGGCACCTTTCCCAGTCGACTCAGAGAGCCCCACAGGGCAGCAAGGCAAGGTGGGGGGCGTCCCACCTCCAGCACCCAGCAGGAGCCACTGAAAGCTGAGCTTCTAATTAAGACCACAGCTTCGGTTAATTGAGTCCAATTCACCTGTGACATGAAGAGCCCCAATCCCATCAACAATAATGGAACTGCATCGGCTTACACCAGTAATGACTTCAAATCAGCGGCATAATAAAGCTAATTCAATACTTCTCCAGGTCCAGCTGATGAGGCTGCCATGGGAGAGCAGGAGATAGCCTTCCTTCCACCGCGCCGACACCTCCGCTGGAAGAGAGGGCGACGTGAACGGATGGAGGGTTAGAAAGGAAGGAAATGTAAAAAATAAAGCTAAGTTTCCAATAATGAGGCTAAGGCTTATTTTTAAAATTGAATTACTCTTGCAGGAGACCCTGTGCAAGCGCTAATGACGAAGCCGTGCTCCCGGCGATGACATGCCAGGAAGAGGAAAAGCAAAACCCTCGAGGCAGCCACAGGTTTCCAACCCGCCACGCGCTGCTGAGCCACCCTGGCCGAGACGGACCCACCGATTCAGGGCACCGGCAGCAGGAGTTGTGGCGCATGCTTGCGCCACCGTCGCACACGTGCCAGGTAGCGCCCGCTGGGGCGTGGGAAGGAGCTCGCAGGAGACGGCTGCATGCTGGCGGCCCCAGGGAGGAAAGCGGAGCAGCATAAAAGTTGCCCAACACAGGCAGACACGCAAATCAGCAGCTGCATGGCCGCACCGGCAACCTCCTAATTGCCGCGACAGCAACCTCCTAATTGCCACACGCCCACCGCTCTCTCGCAGTGGGGGCCAGGGGGAGCCCCGAGGAACGGGAAGGAGTGAAACCCTCCCACTGAAGCAGGGGATGCGCCGCAGGGGCCAGGGCCGCCCGGGATGGCCTGAGGGGTGGGAATGGCACTTCTTGGCCCCCGGCTGTCCCACACAGGCCACTGCCTTGCACACACAAATTTGTCTCTGCCTCTAGCCAAAAAAACCTAAGCTGCCACTCTTCTAAAGAGAGGCGCATTATTTTAGAGCAGTCAAGTTATGACTGGTCTGATTTCCATAATACACGCTCTGCAAACATCTGCCTGTTATTTAAGGCTCAGCTCCACCGGGACAGAAGTTGAACAGGGCAGACCTTTGAGCCGGCGTGTCCGCGGAGAGCTCCTTGCTGCCAGAGCAACCTCAGGGCAGAAACATGCCCGCCAGGAGGTCAGGACAGTCACTCCTCGCTCTCACAGCCTCAACCGACTTCAAGTTTCTGCAGTTTTCCCGGTGTGCTGCCGATGCTCCCGCTCCCAGCGCAGAAGGGCCCTGCCCAGCTCTCTGCCAGAAGTACCTGCTCATGCCAATGAACCGCCCCCAGAGCCTGTGCCACCCACAGGAGGACCCAGATGGGGTTATCTTTCCCGGAGAGACACAGGCTATGTATCACAGGCACCTAACATATCATTTGGCACCTTCAGGTTGTCTGCTGTTTTTGCAAGCTGACTGTCGAAACCTGAGTGTCCCAATTAGATGAAGTTAAATGCTGCCCTGAACGACGAGCATTGCTGGCAAGAAAGTTATCCCGGCGTTATTGGACTGCTCCCTCCTTACTAAGAGACCGCAAATTGGTGTTTACTTTAGAGGCTAAGTAGGCCAGCTTTGAGAAATCGTGCCCGCCCAGCAGTCCCGCAAGCTCCGGCTTCTCCGGGGGCTCCCCGGAGGCCAGAGGTCAGAGCACCGGCTCCTCACCACGCACCTCCACACCGTGCCCTTGCTCTGCGCTCAGCCCCTGCTCCATCCCAGCCTGACGCAGTGTTTGGCTGCTGGTTTTATTCCCTGCGCGCTGTACTGGGAGAGCTGAAATAACCAAGTCTCTGTATTGCAGTGAGTTGACACAGGCTAAATCAATTAGCTGCTATTGCTGGGATGCTCAGCTAGGCCAGATCAAAAAAGACAAAGAAAAAAAAGCCCCACGCTGGGAGGAACCAGGCCCAGTCAACACATTTATCTCCAATACTTTAATCACCATCTTTGAAATGGGAAAGAGAGACGCTGATGCTTCCCAAAGCGACTAGGTGCGGGCTTGCTTTCCTAGGGCAGAAGGGGCAGAGAGGACAGGCAGAGCGCTGCAGCTCACGTTCACCTCTGCTCCGTCCTTTGTTTCCATTCAACACACACTTCAAAAAAATACAAAAAAAGCAAAATGCTCTGTAAGTTCAGTTAAGGCACTTTCCATTTCCGATTGCGTTATTCAGGCCCTGTAAGTCTCCTAGTTCATCCTGATTCAAAACAGCACATTTGGAGCTCGTGCTTAGCATCCTTCGGGAAGGACACAGAAAAGATCACAACGCACCATGTGCCTCGCATGCCCCCCTTCTCTGGGCAGGATTTATTATTTTGCAGTAATCTTTGCTCTGCATCAGCTGTCCCAAGGACTACTGGTCTTCTTCCCACCGACTTTTGCAAAACGACGCCAGATGGTAAGCAGCACGTCCCACACCCAGGATTTTTAGTACCAAGCCCTAGCCCCGTTTTTGCCTTCGCGGAACGTAAAATGCTTCTTTTGAGAGACTGAGAATTAGTGCTGACAAGACTTCACCTACAGCAGGGACTGGAGGAAACCAAAACTGGTAAAGGATGAAAGCGGCTCCGCACCACCCAGCTGTAGCTGGGCAGCCTCCAGCTTCAGCTCAGCCCCTTGTGCAGCCGCTCCTGATGAGAGGTATCATGCCATGCAGCTCTTCACTTCAAAGAAGACAACCATAAGGAGAACTATTAAAGCAATTAAAAAAAATTATCTTTAAGATTCAATCTACCCAGAGATGAATGGGAATAATTATCGAGCTGCAGATTTTTATGGGTTTTTTAAGGCATTATCTGGCTGAAGGTTTCTTCTGAGTAGAGTTTATCTACAGTAACTTCTACCTTATTGAAATCAGAGACTGGAGATACCACTTTTTCACATTGCGGGGCACATCTCCCATACCATATCTCATAGTAACATCTATACTCACTAACCCTTTTCCTGTTCAGTTCGTAATCCTATAAACACCTCTGCAGCAGCTCATGCAATTGTTTACATAGAAAAGCGTGATTTATGTTTTTCTCAAAGCAGCGATGGCAGCAGAAGTGAGAAAAGCCAGCCCCAGGTTACCAGGCGGCTGTCTGAAATTGCTTCCTCAAATTCTTGGTGAAGAGAAAGACCTAACATCAACACCCTTGCCTCAGCTTACTTGCATCTGCATATCCCGAATCCTTTATTCTTCCTCCTCTCCTCTGTTGTCCCATCTATGAAACGGATATTACGCTACACTGCAGATGGGAAACAGGCCTTGAGATGTCACCTACTGGGCTGAAGTCGTACATCAACTAGACTTCCCCAAATCCTTCGAATATTAGTGCATTCCAGGTATTTTTTCACACAGTGTACAGTCCGTGTCTATTAATCGCTTTTGGTTGGATAAATGTGTTTTCTGCTGTCGGAGTAGCTGTTAAGCGAAGCGCTATCCACTCCTGTCTGCCTCTCGGTGCCCGTGGGCAGGTACCAGCACGGGACCTCCTGCGCCAGGGATGTTGACGGCCACCTTGAGCTCCTCCTGACGCAACTCGACCACATGTGCTGGCCCCTATTATAGACACCTTTAAAGATGCAACAGAAAGAGAAGAAGCTCAAAGCCAACAGACCTCTTTCCAAAGAAGGCTTTTTTGGTTTGGCTGCACCCCGAGATGTCTGCCCTGAACAGGGACACAGAGGAGTTTAGCTTGCGTATCACAACTTTGGGGAGCGATGCTCTCTTCTTTGCAGGTGAAGGCTTAAGCCACGTACTTGATTCAATCAAGGCAGTTAACTGGCATTACAAATTTAATGAATCAGCTATGAAAAAAGGTTAAAAAATACCACTAATATTTTTTAAAATCTATTAAAAAAATTCCTTTGCAATTTAAATGTATTGGGACGCAGGGGTAGGGGGTGGGGGAATATCACCAGAAGGAAACGGTTTTACTTTTTTTGAGATTATGTGTCTTTCACCAAATACTTAAAAAGAAGTCTCAGTTCATATTTGTAATAACAAGGGATTATCAGAACCCTTAATTTACTGTTGAAGTCTGCAGTGAAGTTTCATACCTCGAGTGAGATGCAGCCTAATCCCTGCGTGTGATTACATTTAGGAGTGAGAGGGAGGTGTGCGGAGAGCAGGGAGAAGCAACTGTTATTGAAGACAACACTTCAGGCAGCCCTGGAGCAGAGTGGATCCAGTTTGAAAAGGATTGGCAACCCTAAAACTTTTTGATAAGATAAAAATTCATTGATGTTGGCTCACACCAGGCCCACTTCAACTCTGCACTTGTCCTCTGTGTTTCCTTGGCATATCTGTTCCTTTCCCCTATCTGCTTTAGCATAACTTTATTTTTCTCTTTTATCTTTAGCTAACTGCACCCAGGGACTGGAGGGATTGATTTTTTGTTTTGACTTATTGTTTGAAGATCTGTAACTCAAAGCAGCTTCTTGCGCCTCTGATGTCTAAGCCTGAGCAGTATAAAAGGTAAAGCTCGTCCTGTGTACCAAACTGAGCAGGGATACCATTTTATAATCAGTCATCTGTGTTTTATTTTGCCTTTTTGGGAGGAAAACTATTTTAGGACTTTATAGGCAATAATACTTTAAATAAATATTCTCATGGCAGATACTACACATGCCGGTTCTCTTTTTAAAGACAGTCAGCTATTGCTCACGACTCAGGGGAATTAAAAAAAAAAGTTCCTAATTAAAGGAGGCCATTATACATCAGAAGATATTTTGAGCATCACGTCACACTACCGACAGCCTACTGCAGCCAAAATGTTACCATGCAAATCTAAGAACGCTCTCGCTCAGAGATGCGCTACTACAAGGCTAGCCTAAAATCCCCGCTGGGAGGGGAAGGCAGGAGACGCGAGACGTGCTCGTCAATGCTGTTCGTAAACAGTGGTCTCTCATTGCCATGTTAATACCACCCTGTCCCGAGACACGGAGGGACGGAGAAGGATTTTTGTTTGCTTCCTCTGCCTTCTGAGGGCCGAGCTCAGGAGATTTCTCCTTTTCCTGGGCAGTTCTTCCCTCCCCACCCCCCCCAAAAAAGAAAAATGCCGCTAGGCTGTTTTAAACAACCAGTTCTTCAGGACGCGGCACCCAGGCTTCTCACCACACATACTCATTTCTGTGTCGTAGAAAGCTGATAGCCATGGCACACACCGACTTTGTTTATGGTCGCCCGTCTCCGCTATTCCCTGAAGTTGCCCAGCTTGCTGAAATATGGTTACATATGCAAACATTATCTCCCAATTGTAACCTCATTTTCTGCTCTGCTGGACAGCGTGACCAGCATTTGTCATCTCGCCGCCCCCGCCCGCCACATCATTCATGTGTCTATAATTGTCATCAAGATGTGGCGTGTCAGCAGGACTCCCGCGTCCGCTGCTCCCCATCTCCACGCAGTCACTCAGGTAACAAACCCATAATCTCGCCCTGTTTTCATGATGGTTGAATTACACATAATTGTTTCTGCACAGTGATTGATTTCTGCCTGAATAGAGACCTCTGCCTTTTTTCAATGCGAGCGAGTGGCAGCCAAGTCTCTCCATCTAGGAGGAGGCAGCAGCCTTTGAAGAGATCAAAGCCAAGGCCGCGAGCAGTTGTGCGCCCTGGGAATATGGAAAGCCTTTATGCTCTCAACCCCATTTCCAACATCATGTTGGATTGCAGCTGCATTACATTCTGCCAGCATTCTTAATGCTTTTAGTATTGACTCTGACATCACCGATAGCTGTTTTAAAGTAACAAAAGCTGAAGGATGACTTATTTTCACAACTCCGTAATTGGAACATGCAAAGTTAGGGGAAGGGAGCATTTGTTTTTAATCTGAGATACAAAAGAAAGCACAGAAAATTATATAAGTTCCCCAAAATTAAAAACACATTTTTCATATGGAAAGAACAGAGGGGGCATTTTTATAGCCTAGACCACACAAAATGAACTGATTATGCACATGCTTTTTCAAGCCTAAAGGCTGAAGTAAAAATACGATTGGGCAACTGAGTCAAATTGGGAAAAAATATTGTGACTCATGGTACGTTTAGTGACTTTTAGCACCTGATGCAAGGCAAAATAATGCAGATGCCCAGGCTGTCGCCTCCCCTCTGCAGCTCCTTGTAGTAAACTGACAGCGGTTAGCTTACCCCAAAGCAGACACACGGCACGTGGCAAACGAACACTAAACTCCCATTAGTTATCTAAAAAGATAAATAATGATCTAAAAGTGTGAAATACCGCAAAGCTTCCCCTAAGACTCCCTTTCCTCCAGTCACACAGAGGACTTTTAGGCTGCCTTAAAAGTACTCTTGCCACAATACTGTTTTCAGGAGCATCAAAAGCTCCCACGCTCCTCCTCTCTCCTCATCTGGCTTCGCGGGTGAAAACAAAAGTAAATCTCTATCGAGAACAACTGCCTTGAACTTTGATTAAACATAGGTCTACGCTGCCCTGAAAAAATATTTCCAGGGAACTTTTAAAACTTCTCAGTGGAAAGGAGGGGGGATAAGGAGGATGTAAAAAGAGGGAGCCCGAGACGGCGCAGCAGCTGAACTACTCTGTGTCTGCATGCTGACCAGCCTGAGCACCACTGCTACTTCGACAAATATTTTTATTCTTCCTACAACCACTGAATAGGAGCTTTTAAGAGCAATAATTTTGAAATATGGTAGCTGCCGCTACAGCGTGCAGAGTGGTGAGGAAGGAAGAATGTGCAAATAAAGCGTAAGCTGTAAAGAATTAAACATTATAAGCTGTAAAGAATTAAACATTATGAGCACCCATGTATTAGCAATAAAAATAATTTCCTCTTAGCTGTATCGTTTTTCTTCTGCTGTTCTAACACTGCTTTTTCTCCTGTAGTCATTAAAACCCCCACTCAAAGACAACAGCAAAAGGATCTGCCCTCCCTCCCTGTGGGCACAGAGCTCATGTCCCTGTCATTTCAAGGCTGGGAAACTGTCTCGTTTTTACTTTGACTGTTTCTTAACACACACTAACCATACTGAGGCTGAAACTAGAACCAAACGTAAAAGCTTGTAATTTTTTTAGTAGTATTCAGACAGGAGTCTGTTCTGTGTTAATTCAAGGTTGTGGGGTTCCCCCCCCAACTATTCTCCTGCCATCCCCAGCAAGTTTACTGCTTCCTCTGCACAGCCTGCTTTCTTAAATCAGGACTGATTCTCTGCAGCTCTGGTGTCCACTCTGACAACTGGAGGGATGCTCCTAAAGCAACACTGAGCAGAGAGCAGCAAGATACAGAGAGCTGGATCAGTCACTGTAAGCAGCGGCATCTGCTGCCATGTTTGCAGGGCAGCTAATTCAACTTCTGCCTATGCCACAAAGAGTCCCAAGTACCTGGAAACAAACGCCAGCCTCCAGAAACTCAGCCAGCAACATGCGTAGCATTGCAAATGTCTCCAAAATACTCCCTGCTACGAAGAAACAGCAGCAGAGAAGTCACTTTTATACGATGCTGCAACTCTGCCTTTCAGCGTCAAACCATTACTGTGATGAAAAAGCGTGTTTTACCGTAATTACTGTTTATTTTCCCTTCCAGGGACTTTTTTTGTTCATTTGCAGAGGATTCACTTGCTACTTGATACTTTTGCTTGAAAGCTTGCTACTTTTTTACACTATTCACTCAAATTTAAGAGACACCATTTAGCCCAAAAGAGGCACGTGAAGGCTGTCGGTCAGCTTTTCATCCTGCGCCGCCCACCGCAAAACCCGCACGGGCATCTCCCAGTGCCCAAGCAGAGGCACGGCTTCTCCTCACGCAGGCTTTTTCAGAGACTATGTCAGGGAGGGCTGGGGGACCTGACAACAAATCTCACCAGTTCCTTAAATCCTGATTCCTACAAAACAACGACCTGCATGACCGCAGCAAATGGAGTTTTAAGCTTGGCTGTGGTGCTGGGGGCTGTGCAGCCACCAGCCGTGGCCACCGTGTATAGGCTTCAGCTACAGAGCTGTGAAGGAAAAAGAAAACACCACTGATGACCCGGGTGAGCCCTGGGAGGTGATGCCACCGGGGCACGCTGCTCAAGAAACACAGATGGGAAGCTGAGAGTTGTAGTCCAGCAAGCACAGCCTGGGCGCACATTAAAGTAACAGGTATTTCAGGATGCCCAGGAAGAAGTTTAAAAGCTCCAGCCTCAAGCCAGCCAGCACCTCCTTTGCAAACCACTCTTCCCAACGGAGCCTGCTGAGGTGCAGGGCACAGACATCACTGAGGCCACAGCCGGTGCCCATCACGGCTGGAAGAGGAAGACGGATGCCATCACCGCCGAGATGCCATCCCAAGTAGCTGCTCTAAGAAGCAGCAGAGCAAGGCCCTCCTAGTCTTATGTTAAATGACCAAAGCCCCATCACAGCGGTGCCCAGGGGAGCCGGCTGAGAAACCCCGGTCGGCATATCGCGTGCAAGAGCCACAAACCAATGGCAGCTTCCTGGGAGAGGGAGCACACCATGCTGGTTATCTAACTGCATTTGGGCTGAATTTCCAAGTGAGGGACAGAGACAAAAGTGGGGTGTGCAAATAACGATGCTGAGGGCATGCAGCCTGCTCCCCCCGCGGGGGGAGAGCAAACAGGAAAACGTGAGAAGATATGGGTGCTGCTGCGATGACAGGGAGGGAAAATGGGAAAAAACAAAGTCTGCTTTTGAACAAAAAGTTTTAAAGCCAGTTTTTTTAAGCCCCTCCTTGCTTTTACTTAGAAACTTCAGTAGGATTGTTTGGCTCTCAATTAAAAGGCTGGGTATGAAATACAGCCACAGCCAGCACTGCCACCAACTTTCTTCTTATCTGCGTTGGTTTTAATCCTCTTATTCCCGCCGCCACACACATCCCAGTTTTTACTTTCTCAAACTTCTGGTTTGTTTTCATGAAAGAAAACCCCAAACAACCCAAGAAACGTAACTTTATAAGCAGACTGTCTTTCAGGTGGGTTCCTGAAGCGAACTCGGGAAGCGTGGGTTTTGTTCCCACCTCCGCCATCACGTTCCTCTAAGTCTCTGAACAAATGTTGCTTTTTCAGGTCCTCTTTTGCAGAAGCCTCCTCCCAGACTGTGCCTCTGCTTTTGGGAGCTGGGCAGGGGGAGGCAGGGGACATGACCCCCCGCCGTGCCAGTGTGGGTGCCAGTGATACCTCCCAGGAATCTGACCGCAGCCCTTGATGCACCGCGATTTCCACGGGTCACGTCCTCAGGCTAGACTCTACGTTGGGTAATTATACACAGAATTTACCTATTTCATGCTTAATTGCACAGGCATAAACTTTTGCTCCACCCCCAAAACAGCTATAACCTACCAGCAGCACTTGGGTTAGTACAGGCAGCTCTCCCAGTCTTGGCTTAGCCCCCTGGCCTCAAATCTCAGCCATTGTCTTAACCAGCCATCCCCTCCTGGGAGAACCCATCGAGCCCGGCGGAGGAGAGGGGATGCAGGTAATGCACGAAAGGCCGACGTCAGCCCTCGGCTGACTTGTGAGCTGCAGGCTCCTGGGCTGTGAAACGCTGCCTCCAGGAGAGAAAGGAGACCCACACGCAGGCTCTTCTGCTGGCTGAACCCGAAAATATTCTTTGTCCAGAACATGTTAGCCAGAGTCATTTAATGGAGGAGGGCATTTTTTGTGCAGTGAGTGCAACTGTTAAACTAGCAGAACGTGTTTATGTGCAGTCCTGGAGCCAGAGCTGGAAGACAAGCTCCACAAAACCCTCTCTGAAATCTCCTTTCCTTAAGTCTGCCTCTGCCCCAAACACAGGGGTTTCTAAACCGGCTTTGATTAAACCACATCTCCCAACTCAATATTTATTGTTTTGCCCATTAGCTTGGAATATTCTCATTTACGCGCATATCTCTGGAAAGAAAAAGGAAAAAAAAAGGAAGAATTTAAAGTTTCAAAGGAAGAGGGAAAGATTTCTACACAAGTTGCTTTAGGAGGGTGCTTGAATTTAAAAAGCTTTAAGCAAAACTGCATTTTGACCGGCTCCCCCAGAGTCTCAATATTTCCTTATTACAAAGTATGAAGTCATCTTTTACAGGTCACTCTGATAAGAAGCTTAGTAGTTGCCAGTTTAAAAAAAAAAAAACATGTTTGCAATAGTGCTGTCAAACTGTCTGGGGAGTTGCCTAATAAATTAGCATTTCTTTGCAGTTCTCCTATTCCGAGTTTTCCTTCTGAAGATTTACATCTAAAACGGGATCTCTGCACTATTATCTCAGAAATATCCTCAAAATAACTGAGAGGGGAAAAAAAGTCACAAAAAAACCAGAAAACCCCACATGCTTAAAGAGCTAAGCTTCCTAAAGTTTTATTTCTTTTTTCCTTTAAATCCAACACAGCTTCCTTTTCTTCCTGTACCGGCGGTATTTGAGACATGAAATAATGTGTAAGAGAGAGGTTTTTTCAGTACGAAATTTTTCAAATCCAACGTGCTCAGTCCAAACTTATTTTTTAAGCTGAATTTCAGTTGTGTGCAGGAGGAAATTGGGCAGTAAAGAAGAGACACAAATACAACCCAGCATGCTAGCGTCAGAGGGCACCGAAACAATAAGCGTTAGGGGTGTTCTATATGGTAAATTATTTTAATTGCTTATGTTTTTCAAAATTTATTTTAGTATGTTCAATATACAGCTTATTTCCCCAATATCCTCAAAAGCTCTCCCAGCGCCAGCTTGGTGAGCTCACTTTTCATTTCCGTGTCCTTCCAGCCTGCCCCGCCGCCCCGGGCTCCTACACCTGACCACCACCCACCCGATCGTGTGCCCCCCCACTCCCAAAAGCTCCTCAAGAGGCTGAAGCTGCACGTGTGTTTATATTTGAGAGAGGCAGACCTGCGCGTGAACCTAGGGACAATTTTTACTCTTCGCAGGGGCTAATTCACATGCAGACGTTGAGGGGAGAAATCAGTCTCCTCCAGTTCAGAGGGGTCCCTGTGCTGCGCCAAGCCTGGATATTCTCCAGCTTCACCTCTACTTTTCTGTAACAAGCGTTCCTTTGGTTTAAGAAACAGAAGTGCCGCCAACCAGGCTGCAAGGAGCGGCACACGATGAAACAAGCCGCCACAAACCCTAAATTGAGAGGAGGGCACTGATGTGAGAAGGAAGCCGCTTCGTAAAAATGAATTCGCGAAGACGCACTGCAGCGCCGTTTCGTGGCATGGCTGCGCGGGATGTAACACGGGTCGGTGGCAGGAACCTTGCTCACCGTGGGGGTACAAGGGAGTTAGATGAAACTGCAGTGAAGGCAGTACAGGGGGTGGGGGGACAGAGCACAAGCAAAACCACGATTACCACTTGTAACTGCAGCTTCTTAAATCTGATACAGCACCAGTCGAACTTCAGAAACTAGAGACCCTAAACAAATGGCTGGATTGTGGCATTTTAACAAAGTAAACCCATTTGCATCGCTGGACAGAGTTTATCTGCATTTTAACACATCGGCAGGGAAAAGGCCTTCTCCCCGAGCACGGTCTGCATTTGACAAGCGTCGACACCATCAATCGTCACCTCCATATTGTACTTTTTTTATGCTAGACAAAGCTTGCCAATGCAAGATTTGGGACGGATGAAGAAAGATCAAGGCAAGAAGATATGCCAAAACTGTGAAGAGACAACAGACAGTCGCACAGATAAATCTCTGAGGCAGTTTTGAAATACAGAAAGGGGCAGAAAAATGAAGAAATACAGCCTTATAGCATAGCTAAGTGACCAGTTACTGAGACAGAGCACTGGCTCTGCGCAGCTGGTGTCACTAGGACCCCAACCCAGAAACACAGGGCCTACAGGGATAGCTCTTTGGAGCTCATTGCTCTCTGCCTCTGAGCCAACAAAACTGCCCAACAAAAGCCCCATGTTCCCTTTCCCTGTTTTTTGCACGTACGTGACAAATCAGACCATTTCCAGACTGGTTTTCTCTGGGTAATGGCTTGCATCCCCATCCAGACCTCCGTTCAAGCCAGCTAAGGGGGAAGCTGAGCTGCCATCAGCATCAACGGGATTTCACCATCACGCCTTACAGGTCTGTGAAATCTCACTCCCTGCGCCGACACCGCAGGGTTTGCTGCAGCTCCTGCGAGTCATGGTTGCAGGCTTCTGAGAGCAGGGCCGTCGAGTACGTGCAGTGCCCGGCCCTGCGCAGGACGTGCAGCAGCAGCAGCCTGCTTCAACCTACTTTAAAGCTTCCCTACTCAGAAAGCAAGGAGGAACAAAAAAGGTCTAGCAAACAGATTTCTTCTGTTCTTTGCCAAAGCAGCATTATCAGAGCTCCCTGGCACCACGAGTGCACACACCCCTGCTCATTCAAAGCGCCAGCATTTTCAGAAGGTACTTTGTGGCAAACACGTGCACGAACTCACAGGCTCCCAAGGGACTTCTCCCCCATGCACCGGCCTGGGTGAAGCAGAGCTGCCCGCTGACTTGCGCAGTGCTGTTTGAAGTACAGGGCTAGAGTACTGAAAGCTCTTGGATAGATAGACGCCTTTGGGAATTAACTGCTCTCTGGCTTGCCTAGTAACTCCTAACCAAAGCGATTCTCTGGTTTATGTGTTACAGCTGGTGACAACAGTACACTTACTTTTTAAGTTAAAACTGCCCATTTTATAAATACTCAATCAAAGCCTTGTAACTTTACACTTGTCATTTTTGCTGACTAAGCTCATCCTATTGATTTTATGCCTCAACCTTACCTATACCCATAGCCACTTAAAGAAAATAAACAAGCGTCGAGTCGACCTTTCAGCTCCATGAAAATGCTCTCTACATAAGGGATTTGGTATCTTTGAAGATCACAGGCGGAGATATTCTAGGTCCTTCACATCAACCTCAAGCATCAGCAAGCAGCACCATTGCCAGAAGCCAGGGGAAGGTATGCCACTTCTCCTCAGGCAGTTCAGACCACTTTTCTTTCCCTTTAGGAGAACAGACAATCCCTGTCTGATTAGCACAGTTGGCACGCATGTTAACTCCCTACTGCACTTTTAGCTCAATCCCAAAGATTCAATGAATACATTTTTATTTAAGTGCTCAATCACTTTCTTGCTGAGAGGACAGATTCCTTTGAAGTGGGAAACCCAAACTAAATAAACATATCCACAAGATCCAAGTCTCAAAATAGAAGCCATTGGGTTGCTAGATTAAGTTATTCTGAACGCAATTTTCTTAAGTGAATCTAATGCTTACGAAGGGCCAGAGTGACAGAGACACTAATCCCCAACTGCCCGGGCAGGAGCAGCACGCCAAGCAGCTGCACCGCCTTGCCCCCAGCGTCCTAAAAGAAGGGACCAAACCCGACGGCCAGATGAGAACGGCCTTCACAAGGCCAAACATGCCTTATGGCCAAAAGCAGCTTAGAGATAACTGCCCGCTAACCAGGATGGGGGCTGTTTGGGGTAAATGGGAGTCATTTACGCACAACTGGAGCATCACAGCACAAGGCTGCCCTGCAGCAGTGGGGAGGACACATGTCCAGGACAACCAGGCCGAGGACCCACAGACCTCCTGGGTCACAGCAGCATTTCCCTCGGAGCGGCTACGTGCCGCATCAGTTGTCTGTCTGTGTGAGAGCAACACGGGAGATCACAGCGGGCCACACGATGCACAGACCTCGGGCTGCAAAACACTCGGTGTCCGTATTAAAGCAGACTCTTACACACATGTGTCTTCTTCTGAGAGACACAGTGTTTTACTACTAGCAAAAAAAGCACATGCCTCTAATAGGACTTCAGAAATATTACAGCAGCAGTAAAATGCTTTTGTGTGGGTTATTTCCTTCCCGTATCAGGAGTTTTCCCTAACTATAAACAGAAGTTAAGTACTCGGGAGGAGCCAGGCCTGCAGTACCCAGGCTTTTCAATGACTGCAGTCATGCAGCGCTGCAAGTATCTCGAAAAAGTCTTTTCCTCTTTTGATGCCTGAACCTGTGGAGCTTCAGACCTTCTTCTTGAGCCGTATCCTCCCTGGCATTTGCAGCCCGTAACAAGCTATTCTTACGAACACTTTTTCTGGGCTGAGATTAAGTTGGAGAAGAGGTGGCACAGCACCAGAACAACAGGAATGACATTTTGCTTTTAAACCACCTCAAAATGTAAGCAGCACCTCCACTGTTCACAGTTAATATTGAATTAGCTCCGAGATACATTGGGAAAAGGAGATTTAGGACACAAGCATACACACAACAGCTCCAGTTTTGATGATTTGTAATGGGTGTGGTTTTTGATTATGCCTCCCTTTAAGCCACACACACACGCAATTGCTGCCTCTGGACTGAGACATCAGGAGAAAATTTTCTTTCCCCCTTGCCTATTCACAAATTACCTAGATTTGCTAATTGCATCACTCTGGCAAGGAGAAGGGAGCAAAAGCAGAAAGGCTGTTTTCTTCACCAGTATGTGCCCAAAGACCATGCTCATGATGGACATACATATGCTGGCGTGGATCGTGCCATCTTATCATGAGCAACCAGATCAAGCTTCGGACAAAAGCCAACCTAGAGGCACCGCAGTAACTTCTGCCCCCTTTTCCAAATGGAGAATTCATTTCACTAAGAGGGAGAAAGAAAGCACCACCCAAACTTGGCCCACAACCATGCATGGCTTGGATTTGTGTTTCACAGAGACCTGGCTCATATCTTGAACTGATCAGCTGTGACGCTTGAGTCAGAGCAGCTGACAGACGTGCTTGCAGCGGTGAGGTCCTCCTATTAGCGCCAGGCAGATTCCTTTTCTCCCCTGGTGCTGGCATTCGGTGCAACTAGCCGAGTCCCTCAGCAAACAGTGTTGAAATCCCTCTCTGTGCAAACACCCGGCAAGTTCTGCTTCCATAAACGCCAGAAGGCTTTGTGCTCCTCTGTACCTGATTTCAAAGTTATTTCAGGAGCTAATTGGCATCACTCGACTTCGTTGAGAAGACATGAGCCGCTCAGGGTGAAGCGGCAGACCCTCAGTGCTGGGTGAGCAGCTCCAGCTTGCCGAGCCCCTCAGCTACCCATGCAACCGTTTCCTCAGGCGCTGATCTGAGGTTTCAGGGAGAAGAAAGACACGTGTGACAGGACCACGGCTGCCTACGGCCCTCAGAGCATCCTGCTCCAGTGCCAACTTGGGAATTAGTACAAAGTTTTTTGATGGGTGATATGGGATCAGGAGCTGAGCCCCAACATCTGTGCTACAAAGCCCATTTCATATTGGGTATTGGAGCTTTCAGCTGACCATGGCTTCCAGCAAGTACCTACAGTTGCACAGTCAGCAGAAGCTGACTCTCTGGAAAAAAAATATTACGAAAAATCAGGCTCGCATCCTTCTGCAGCTGGATATGCCAGCTCTAACACTTCCATACATTCCCCTAGGGGTCCCAAAAATTCCCCACATGCAAGTGAACCAGCCTGCTTTCAGAGGAAGAGCAAGATGCAGCTAGGGAAATAAACCCCTCTTACTGAGGCTTTGTAGACACTCATTCTTGCTATTTCTACCCTTATCCTTCCTCCCGTCCATACTAGCCGCACAATTTTTCCTGGGGCATTAGCTCTTCAGGACAGGAGCTATGTCCATACCCCTTGCTGTGCAGAAGCACATAAGGAATATCCAAAACTTGGGCAGAGCAGGGAGGTCCTGCATATAAAATGTTGTTCCTCGCGTTCAAACTCTCTTAGCAGAATTTCTCATTGCTCTCAAATGGATATGCTGTGTTTTGAAAGTCGCTGTAAGGTGTTTATAGATTGTATCCTCCACCTATTTAACACCTCCAGGTGCTACAAAGAGACAGTTTAGCCACGAATAAATAAAGCCAGACCCCAAGAACAGATACAAAACCAGACAAAAGGGAGGTTGCAGAAATCCTCTGTCTTCCCACAGAAAGTTTAAGTCATTGGGAAAGAGGGAGGAACAAAGACAAAACGATTTTCTGGATGAATTTAAGACACAGAGAAATGATTATTCTTCAGGCACCTCCTTTGTCCCCACGTTCCCATCACACAGATGAGAAAGGTTTGATACCCCAAAACTAGTCTTGTTAACAAAAAAGTAAGAAAAACACCACACGTGTCAGAAAACAAACAGCTGTCTCCATCTCCCATCTTCAGTACCCCTACGATGCTGAGAAACCACCGAAAGATATCTCGAGCACACAGGATGCATGTTCACCAGGTGTTACTGTGGTTTTAGCACCATCACGTGCCCCTTCTCCTGCAGCCACCCAAACGAACGGCTTTGCTTTTCCACTTACCCAGCTATCTGATAAGAACACATACTGCGGCGCGAGGGTTCTACCTGAGCTTGTAATTAACGCTCTTCTGCTCCTACAAATCCAACTTGTAAAAGGCAAATACAGTAAAATAAAATAAAAAAAGGAAAAAAGAAACGGAGAAGGGAAGATGAGACCACTCTAACAATAGCAGATCTTGGAAGATTCTAACTCCTCCTCATACACCCTCTCCCCTCCAAACACCGCACTGAAATTGCACCTCGGTTTCCTTCTTTTAAGGCTTACTAGGCATGTGGTGTCTGACTACAGACAGGTATTTTTGATTTTACAGAGCAAGAATGTAAAGTGTTTGCCTTTTTTTTAAAAAAGGCATTTTGTTTCCCATATATATTGGTGAAAGTAACTTTTTTTTCCCATTTCAAGAAATCTTTACTCTCTCTGCGCCGGTGTAGCGAGCCGAGGCTGCCTCCGTCAGAGACAGTCCCTGTCCTGGGTCTCAACGCCTTTCCCCAGGCGTTCATCGCCTGGGTGCTCTGCAGGCAGCCGGGTCCTTCCAAGGATTTGCACCAGGCAGAAAAAAGATTCCGTGCCCTAGGGCGCCTTTTTAATCCCGCCTAACACTTCCAGGCAACAGATGCATCAACAAGAAGTGGCTTTGTCATGCAAATGGCGGGGCGCAGGTACACACCGCAGGGCTGCTCCCCGCACAAATGGCCACGACCGACACCCCAGGGGAGATCTCCACCTCCAGAGCTTGCTGATCTCCGTCGCTCCTTGCTCCCCATCCCGGGCACGTCCCCCCCGAAAAAGGGGAGCAAGAGCAAACCTGCAGGGCGGTGGCTGGGACCCCGCAAAGGTGAACAGGCAGCAATGCGCGGCGCTGGAGCTGTGGTTAGCCGTGAAGTGAGCGAGCGTGTCATCTCCTGGATGCGGCATTTTGATCTAGCGCACATTAAAACCCAGCTGTCAGCCAGGAGACTAACAAAGATTATAGTTCAATTAAACAAAAAAATTATTTAATAACTCAAGCATGTAGCCTTGCGGTTAAACTGAAAGAACTCCAGGCTTATGTCAATATTGCAGCCCTGCAACAGCACTATTTCACTGAAATAGTGGTGCTGCTCTAACATGCAAGAGCAACACTGAACTAAATTAGCCCTTCAGATGTTCGGCAGGCAGTTTTACAATTAGAAAGCAGATGCATTTCCCCCCCTCCTCCCCTCCAACGTACCCACATAGGATGGTTCCTCAAGTACCCGGACAGACAGACTCCGCAAGAAGCCGATATTCTGGGGGCATCGATGCCAGATCAGTAAAAAGCGGCAGCCCCATGGCACGCATAGACGGAGAAAATCCTCGGTGAATAATTCAACTGGATTTTGTTGTTCAAATCCTTGCACCAGCACTAGAGACTTTCTTAGGAAGGTAACGTGGGAAAGCAGGGGGTAAAAACAAGTCTGAAGTTTCCCGGTCCTCAAAGGGGCAGATTTGAGTCTCGACGCCCTCTCGAGATGCTGCATCCTTTTCCCCACGATACATCCGAACTGAAGTTTTCTGTAGAGCAGCATTTACAGCAACAAATATCAACAGACCGTGGTCATCACGCTTCACCCTAAATGGCTGTAGGCCTCTGAACTGTAATTTATACACCAACAAGGTCCTTTTTAAAAACAGAGCTATAGAAAGCAATATATCTCACGAGTTTTTACATCTTTCGAATGCAAACAGTGACATATAAAAAGGGCAGATTCGTGTGTTTCCCAGTGCCAAACTGCCCTGTCAATCTGAATCCGAACATCCACTAATTTAACACGCTTTGCTGCTGTCAAATTATCAGTACAGATTAGGCCCTCTCTTTTTTCTTTTTGAAGTCAAAAGCCGCAACCCTGAAGGAAAATCAGGAACGTCGGAGAGCAAAATAATGCTAGTTCTTTGACAGGGAATGCCAAGTAAAAATCTAAGAGCCAGTAAGATGGAAAACTGCTTTATCCCAGGGAAATAAGAGCCTCCAACTTCTCATATCACAGCACACGCAACTGCAGCGGCATTTTTTCAGCAAGATGCCTACAAGCAAATTTGTTTCCCGCTCCACTCCGGTTCTACTAATAAAATTTCCACGGCCCATTTTAACATTGCCTGCCCATCGCACTACACATATACAAAGAGGCTGACAAAAATAAACGGGAATTGACTATCCAAAATTAAAAGTACATTAAAATTCACCAAACGTGCATCTACAGCAATGGAAACAGAGGGACCAACCTGGAAGAATCAATGACCGCCACAACATAAAGGAAAGCTGTAACTACTGCATCATGGTTGATGTTAAATCCTAAACAACCACTTCACAATTTGTGGCTGAAGATACAGAGTACGTTTCAAAGCAATGCTGCCAGATACATAAAGCCTCCACGCAGAGCAACTGATGGCAGAAATAAATATCAATCCGCAAAGAGCAATGCCATATCTGAAGGCAAAAAAAAAAACCAAAAAAAAAGAATCCAATCTTTTCATCTTACTGACAAGCAACTTTCTGCTTCCGGCCCTCGATTTTTGAACAAACGAAGAGTTAAAGCCAGAAAATTCACATCTGTCCCAGGCACTACAAAGACGGCATTTACATCATTCCACCATACATTATCCTACAGTCATAAACCAGGGCTCCCCCCTCCAAAGCCCCCAGCCCTGTTCAAAGGACGTCAGACACCGCAGACATTAATCTCAGCTTTTCCACCGCCATCGCGACCAACACCTCTAAGAGCTCTCAAACTCCACTGGACGGAGGCTCTGAACAGCAGAAGCACAACCTTCACCGTAACCGAAGCTACCCAAAAAACCCCGCCGTGGACACGCACTGCAGACCCAACGGGAGGAAACCCAGCTCGCCAAAACCAGTCTTTGGAAGAGATAACTCACTGTTCTGGGGATGGGTGGCGACAGAGATCCGTTAGGCATGTACGGGTCGTTATTCATATTTGGCATCATGATATACCCAGAATAACCAGAGTATGATGGTCCCTTGCTGTATAAGCCACTGTCTGGATGCTTTCCTATGGAAGAGGAAACAATGATTACATTATTCCCCACGTACGCATTTCTTGTGAGTTAGAGCACTTAAACAGGTACTGTGCATTCATAAAAATGTTCGGCATGCAAATGTTTCCTTAGCCGTGGAAATTACTTCCGACAGAAAGTGGTCCGCAGCAATTTGTAATAACATTTTTTTAAGAAGAGTTAATTCTTCAGGGAGTAAGTACTCTCAGTGAGGAGTTTATGCTTAAAAGACAGAACAGCCTCAGAGTAACCAATTTATTTTGTTCGTTCCTGTCCAAATAGGCAGAAACACCAGCAATGACATCACATTTCTCAAGTAGCGGTTTTCCCTTATTTTATACATCCCTCTAGGATTTGTGGATTCAGAAGTATTGCCAGTACGGGTTTCCAACATCATTGTTAGGAAAGGGAGAAACAGGGCAATGATATCTAGATATGATCATTTCCTTCTCTCACTGAGCCACTGTGTGCGGCGAACAATTCATTCTGGCCACGCTCACCAGGAACATTTAGAGGGCAGGGGCTGGCTTGGAAGGAGACCCTAACAATTTGAGGGGGGGGGGAGTGTGCTGTTGAACACACATGGCACTGGAGTCAAGAGGGAAGCCAAGTGACGTAGACTATTTTGTAGGAAAACCAAGAATTTGGGTCCAGGTCCTGCAAAGGGGGGGGAGCGGGTCTCCCAACTACAGGACTGTTGAAAACGATGCTACTCGAAGGTGAGATTTAAGAGGACGCAAGGCTGAAAAGAAAACTATACAGAGCTGACCCCCTCCCCCTCACCGCCAAAATGCTGCGAGCATGGCCGTTATTGCTTTTAGGCTGTTTCATGACCAATTTGGAGAAAGATCGCCACAGAGTCCCCGAAAGCATCAGGACTGAACTGTGTCTGTCTTTATAGGGAATTTATGATCTGGTTTAGCTCGTGATGCTAAGTGTTTCATTTTAAACATAATCTCCCATCCTTCACAGCACAAATTCTTTATACGCGTGTCCAGCTTCCTAAGCGATATTCAACGAACTCTGTTATTTCCTCTGTCCTCCTCAATCAAAATTAACCAGCTGGCACACTAAAAAAAGCAAGAGGTCTGTTCGTGCTTAGGTTTGGAAGAGGAGATGTAAGCGACAGACTTTGGCTGTGGGGGAAAAGCCCAGAGTTTCTGAACACACACACACACACACACACACGACTTGGCTGCACTGCGTGAGCGAAGAGATAGATGTGTTTAAGCTGATATCCTAAAAATAGTTATTTCTTCAGCAAAGATCCATTTGGCCTACTTATCAGTTTCTAAACAACTGAAATACCATTTGGTCACTCAAGATAAATGTGCTGCACATTCATCTCCTTTTTAAACGCACTCTGAAAGGATCCTGGCACCCCCCTTCCCATAAAGGTGCTAAATTCACATTTCCCAAAAGAAACCAAGCTCCAGTTTGAGGACCGTGGGGAGGCTCACAGGAGGATTAAGAGGGACAATATCGCAAGACAGGACTGTGCGCGAACTTCTCACCTTCCTCGGGGTGCTCTCTGCCTTTATCATGGTAGGAATCCTGCGCTTGAGTCTGCCTGGAAACCTGGCCGCAGGGAATCCACCATCAGAAAAGAAGAAGAAAAAAAGAAAAGTAATCGTATGGATGCTCATTTATCGATCACAGCGCTGCAGCTTCTCGTAGAAAGAAAAAAGTTAGGGCAAGAGATAAGCATCTTTCTTTTCCCCCTTAAGTAGCTTGGAAGGCAACTGTACCACAAAAGTTTGTGTAAATGATTGTTCTATGACAATGTTAATAACTACAGGGCTTGGCGAAGCGTTTCTCGCAGAAGTGCCCTACATTTAATGAAAGAGTCTTATTTCTGGAAAATGTTTGGAGCTTTGGTGGTCAAAACACTCTTGGTAAAATGATACAAAAAATAATAACGAAAATCAGGTTGCCCTCATTACCAGATCTTTAGGGAAAAACGAAAAAGCAGCCAAAAAAGGAAGGAAGGGGGAAAAAAAAAAAAAGCAAGCAAGTTCCTCGCTAGCCCTGAAGTTGTTTTAGCGTCGGGAATTTCTTCCCAAACAGTTTTATGCAAATCCCTTAAAGAGTTTACGGCTAGTGCTCCGGCCCCGCTTATTTTACCGAGGAAATTTCATGGCTGCTTGAAGTCTAACAGCACCGCACCGTCGGGGGACTCGCGGGAACTTTCTCGTCCCGGGCCGAAGCGCGGAGGGGGCCGCCCCCCCCAGCCCATCCCCGGCGCCGAGGGGCGCGGAGCCCGCCCGGCTCTGCAGCGGGAGTTGGGGTGGGATGATGATTTTTCTTTTGTAGGGGAAATTCGGAAAACAGGGGGTTCCCCGGTGCCCGACCGCAGCTCTCTGCCCCCTTCCCTCCCCCCCTCCCGGCGGCGGCGGCGGCGGCGCCCGGAGCCCGCCGGCATCCCGCTCCCGCTCCGCTCCGCGCTGCCCCGCGGAGCCCCCGCGGCCGCGCACCTCGTGCCCGTTGGCGCCGGGGGCGATCTCGGACTCGTTGACGAGGGAGGACTTGATGTCGGCCAGGTCGCCCTCCTCCTCGGGGTGGCTGATCTCGGCGAAGATCTTCTCCTTCTGGGGGTCCCCCTCGTCCTTGAAGGGGATCATCTCGTCGGTGGCGCAGAGCTCCGGGTCCCCCCCACCGCCCCCGGCCCCCGGCAGCTGCGGCATCCTCACGGCAGCGCGGCGTCTGCTGCGGCCGCCGGCCCGCCGCGGGAAGGGGAGCGGGAGGAGCAGCGGGGGGAGGAGGGGGAGGAGGAGGAGGAGGAGGGAGGAGGAGGAGAGAGGAGGAGAAGGAGGAGAGAAGGAAAAATCCCGTCAAGTCCTCGGGGTTGCTCTCGGCAGCTGGAGACCGCCACCCGCCCGCCCGCCCCCTCGGGGACGAGGTAC
>VZSC01008257.1:153222-228669 GCA_013398225.1 Steatornis caripensis
CTTTCATCCCCCCCCGCCCCGGGCCCTTTGTGTGACTAAATTTGGCAGGAGCATGGAGGCGCGCCAGGGCGCCCACGTGTGCGCCGAGCTCCCAGCTGAGCGGGCAAGGGTTTTCTTCCGGGTAAGGAGACAGCGGGGGAGATCAAAGAGTTTGGGGAGCCGGAGCCGAAATGTGCAGTGGAAATAAAATAAAATAAAAGAATAATAATACAAAAAGAAAAAAAAAAACCCAACCAAGCCCCAACACGAAACCCAAACCCTCCGGCCTGGACGCACGCCAGCCCGGGGGAGAGGGGGGAGCGCTGCGCACATGGCGGGGAGGGACCCCGGGAGGGAAAAAATTAAAAAAAAAAAAAGAATTTTTTTTGCAAAGAGGGTTGCAGTTATTTGCTGAGAAGGAAAAAAAAAAATAAGCCACAAACCCAGAAAACCACCCCTTTTGTTTAGAACCACCGGGCTGTGGAGCCGAGCCGGGCTGGAAGTGCCGCCCGACGGCAAGTCCCTGCGCCCGGGCGCGCCGGGGCTGCGCGACCCCCGGGGGGAAACCTCCCGTATACCGACCGTCAAACGAGCGAACAGCAGCAAAAAGCCCCCATTCCCCCGCCCCGGAGGCCAGTGCCAGTGTGGAGGGAGGCTTTCCAGGCAAACCCTCGGCGGGTTTTTCTCCTCCGGGAGGGAAACGTCGAGGGTGCCCCCCACCCCGAGGGGTGGGTGCGCTTTGGGGCAGGCGCCCTTGGAGGCAGCTCACGCTGCGCGCTGCTGCTGAGGTGCAGCATGACTTTTATATGAGCTGTGAGGATGGCAGAGCTGGGGTGCGGGATGAGAGTCCCTGGGGTCCTCACCGCTGCCCTGCACACCCTGCCTGCCCGGGGCCTGTGGGGACGGCCGCCCACCTCCGGGCTCCCACTGCTCCCTCAGGAGTGCGAAGCACAAAAAAAGGATGCTGGATTTCAAAATCTCTCAAATCAAGCTTTTACAGTGCCTTTTCAAGGCAACGTGACCGAATTATGCATATTCCCTGGGTATGCGCTTGCCACCCTATTTAGATAACATTCGTGATTTATGTGAAAGTTGAATATACAGGCTGAATTCTCAAATTCCTCTCACAAAGTTGAATATATAGGCTGAATTCCCGAATTCCTTCTGAAGCAAATAAAACCTCCTCTGTCAAGGCGTGGGGTGAGCAGGGCCCAAGAAGGGACAAGACCATTAGGCCTGGGCTTTGCAGTGTGATCGCTGGGCTCTCCCGCACACGCTGCTGATGTGTGGCATTGCCGGGGAGCCAGCCCCAGGCTGCCTCAGGGTGCGTGAATGTCTTTAGAAATACAGACCTGTTCCTTGCCTCTAAAACAAAGATAATACTTCTAAGCCTGTTTTTCACCCTGCGGGAATAAATGTGATGCTGTGTGTAAGGTGTCACTGCTCCCCTGACGAATGCCATAGGAAAAGCTGTAAATAACAGATCTGGATGGGGTTTGGGCAAAACCCAAAACGCCCCCACCCTTGTGTTCTAGCAGGGAGACAGTCCGTTTGGCAGTCCAGTGCCTTTCCAGTCCTTTTACTAACACAGGGTCCAGATAGCTGGGGTGGCTTTGGATTTGGGTCACAGACACTGTGGCCTGCAGCCCCATGACCCACACCCAGCTGCTCATCGGCGTGGGTCACCTGCTGTGGTCTCCAGACGCTGCTGGGGCTGGGGGGTCCCAGACAATGAAGCAGTGATGCTGGTCCCCAGTGGCCTGGGGAGGTCTTAGGCAGGGGTGGTGTGGGGAGGATTTCTCTCCGCATTCATCATCATTTCCCCCATAGTGGCTAAAAGGGCTTCTTTCCGATGGTCCGTGTTGGGCAAAGTCAAGGGGATGCTGCTGAGAGAAGGGAACAGCTCCGTATTTGCTGCAGATTTGTGCTTTGAATAGATGAAAAAACAAAAAGGAAATAATGTGTGCTGGTTTTGAAATCTCGGTTATTATGAGACTTTATGAAATGCGGGCTCATTTTTTAAAATTATAACAAAGGGCATCCTGGCTGTGTTTCTAGCAGCTATATCAAAGAGTAACTGCACTTCTCATTTAAAGCTACTTTGAAAGAGATCACGTGTAATAGGTATTAGGCTATAAGAGTGTATATGTGCTTTTTGCTTTTAATTTACACATCCAGCTTTTCAGTTCTGGGATGCCATTAATGTTCTTAGCCCAGAATTACTCTATTTAAAGAGCTAGGTTTTCTTAGCCCTTGCGACAGCATGGGCTTGAGGAGATTTGAGTGGGCAAATCTCACCAGCGCATTTTTACTGTAAGAACTTTTGTTTAGAGGAAGGCATTGATGGCTCAGATCTCACGAATATGTTAAGTTATCTTATTTTGAGATTAAAATAGTCAGGGGCTGCCTTCTTCGCTGCTCTATAAGCTCAAGATAAAATACAGGGGAAGTGGCATGGTTTATTCAAATAACTGGTGACACGAAGTAGCTTGCGAACTAACCCTTACATCGAGCAGTGCCATTGCAGGATTATTTCTGATGACTCATCAGATCAGATAATCCGCAGCGTGTGGATAAAAGGGGAGGCAGGACTCAGAGTCAGAACCAAACCCAGAAAGCCACGCATGGGAGAACGCAGAATGTGAGGTTAATGTTGCATTAAAGGTAAGGCCTGAAAAGAGCACAGCAACGTGCTGCCCCCCAGCAGGGATTTTTAGGCTGGGATTTTTGAAAGGACTGAAGAGATGTTCAAAGGGAGTAGGGTACCACATCCCCGAGGGGGTCTTTGAAAATCCAAACTTTAGTAGTTTTGTTGGATGCTACATTCAGGGGAGATTCTGGCTGAAGAAGTGTGTTTTAGTTGCAGAGTAGCAGTTTTGCCCGTTTACGTCAACATTTCCTACTTGCTTAGAGGGGGAAGTTCTGCTCCTGAATAAATAAATGTTATGCATGGCCCAGAGCGGATGAGATTTTCTCCAACTCCGAGAGCCAGGATGCCGCGCTGGGGGCAGTGTCCGTGGGCAGGTTTCAAAAGGCGCCTCTGACCGAGTCCTGCCTCTGCTCCTCTAGCTTTGCACTCGGAAGTGCCGGTGCGTGTCTCACACTGCAACTTCTTAGATGCACCAGGAAAAGGCACCAAGAGGTTTTTGCCAGGGGTTTTGTGCACACACCGTTGGAAGCTTTATGCTGAAAATGTTCATTTCTATTGGTACTCGCTTATACAGCGCAAAATGAGTACCTGTAGCCCCAGAAGTACGTGAGGTGCTTTGTGGAGAAGTCATCCTTTTACAAAAGCCCTTGACTGGCTATAGCTAGGCCTGTTTTGGAATTCAGCACGAACCAATGGATGTATTCTGCCAAATGTATAATGAACATGCAGACCCGACTATGCATCAGCATTTCCTCCTAGTTTTTGAAACGGCAACCGTTCCCTTTCTGTGCTCCCAACGAAATCAAAGCATCTTGTAATCCCTGGCTTGTTTTTAAGTGACAGTAGTCCTCTGTGCCCTGACAAATACTGCCAGCAGAAGCCTGGTAGCTCCAGACAAGGTCCTTTGAGAGAGGTGGGAGGAGAGGGAGGCTCCACCGGCAATTTTCCAGCAGCAGCTGTGCACTAACGGCATGGGAGTGTGGGAGGCTTCTCCTGGGTTAGTAAGACAGTTCAGTAATGCAGTGAATGTGTGCTCCCAGTACATGACTCCTACTTACTTTTTTTGAATTCTCTGACCTCTGTCTGACCAAGTCTGTCGCCCATATGCAGCTGGATGGGGAGGGGGAACAGCAGCCAAGCTGTACCAGGCATCTTGCTGCGCTCAGAGAAACGTTCGGCGCTGCCCTGGGGGGAAGCGTTTGAAGCAAGTAACGAGGTGGCGAATTTTCCTTCTTGCTGAGGAAGTTATTTGGGGGTGGGTCTTATTTTAAAGTACCATCTCTTGCTTCCCAGGGAAGTAACTGCCATTAATTTGCCCATCAGAGGTATTAAACCTTAACAGCTGAATGCCAGTCAAAGCAGTGGTGTTTGCTAGGGAAGTGCCACAAGACGACAATTAGGAGTTTGCAGGAGTCTGGGGTATCGTTCAGAGCCTTGTGATCTCAGCATCACAGCTCCACAGTTTCGATTCTGCTAACAATCCAAAAATATGGGTCGTCACGGTGACTGGAAAGCAGAGAAGCACAGCGTATGTGGACAGCAGTTAGGGCTCACCTTTGGACAAAGAGTGAGATCAGTCCGAGTTACCTTTAGCTCCATTCTCCTTTGCGTGGGTCTCGTGGGCTACTGTGTCCACGTCCTGGGGAAATGGACGGTTTCGGCTTGCAATTCAGAAGGACTCACTAAGGCTGAGGGAAGTAAAGGGATGTGAGCGAAAGTCCTGCAGGCGTGGCTGGGCTGTCAAAGGCAGGCAAACACCACACACGAGGAGGTTTGGGTCAAATTCTGCAGACCTTGACTCGTAATTGTGCTGGAGCAGGCACCTACGGATGAGACCCTGAGCTGAAAAAGATGGGGATGACATTAAGGACAGTGTGGGGTAGAGGAGAAAACTTGAAGCAACAGTGAATGAATGATTGCGCTTACCGTCGCAAAATTCCCCGTGTGGTGCTGGCCTGAGTCTCTCGGACCACTTGCGGTTGCTGCTGAGTTCGGCCAGAGCTGTGGGTGCTCAGCCCTCCTGGGAATAAGCCCTGACTAATGAGGAGGATGGGTCCTGCCCTGCTGGAGAAGGGTAGAGAGAGAGAGGGACCTCTTGGGACCAGCCAGGCAACTTGTGGAGGGTTGAAAGCAGACAGGGTCCAGATCATGGCTGTTGTTGCTCATCTGCCGGGTCAGGCCATTACTAATCAACTGTCTTCCGGCTTGCGTATCTCCACAGAAAGCTGTGCTTTCTCTCCCGTTTCTATCTTACCTCCTCTCCTGCTTTGTGCTGCCCAGAAGGAAGGAGGAGCTGCAAAACTGGGTGAACCTCCAGCAGCAGAACCGACCGTCCTTGCCCACCCAGCAAAGGCTTTTCAACAAAACAAGGGACTCGAGCTCATAATACTCTTCTTGGCTAAATGACTGTATAATTTCAGTACCTTTTTACACAATATGTAATTAAATTATGAAGCTCCTTCCCGTAAGATGTTATGGAGGCCGAAATGATGAAGGGATTCAGAAAAGGATTAAGCAAATTCATTTTGGCTACGAAACGTGACTGGTCAGATACAACCTCCAGCTTAAAAAGTCCCTGAACCTCCAATTGCAGGCAGTCCTTCCGGGCACACAACGGTAACGGAGCAGAGGAGTGAGGAGTGGGAAACCGAAAACTGCAGAAACCAACCCAAACATGTGCTGTGAGGGGAAAGTCAGATGTCTGCAATCCGATCTAACTTAAAATGAGATTTAATATATCAATCAAGAGGATAATTTTTTTTTTCTTCAGAATTTGAATTTGCAGCATGTCATCAGCCATTGGCCTCAAGCTATAACCAAGATTAATACCAGCCTCTACTATGTTGATAATGAAAGAAAAGTTTCTCTGGTTTATTTGTCTGTCCCTCGAAGAACTCAGTCTCTCAGACCTTTCTTGCAGCCAAGACTACTTTTTATAATTTTATTTATGTTTGCTGGCCATGAAGCATCTAAACAGTGTTTCACAAAAAAAAATCTTTATACGAGAAAGATCAGAAGTGTTGCATGGTATTTGTATTTCTTTAAAGAGGGTATCAGACAGGCTGTGGCTCGACATTATATGGTAACAAAAGATCATCCATGAAACATTCACCATAACAAAAATAATATTAGATAACTAGAAAAATTAGCTTTTAATGGGATTTAATTTCAGTTGTGATATATTATTTTGACTTTCAGTAAACCTTTCTGTTTTCCCTTGAATGCAGGCAAACACCTTGTTATATTGAGCTCTCTTCTTTTCCTCTTACGCACCCTGCATTTAGCCCTGATACGGTGGTAGGATTCACCAGATTATTTTACATTAGAAGAGTGCTATCTTTAGCAAGAGCAATTAAAGCAAAGGGGCTGCAGGCCAAAGCGCTCGAGCTGTATAAGAATAGCAGAAGCTGTAGATTAAGCTATATATTGATTACTCGGTTCCCTACTTGGAGCTATGAACAGTGACTTCTTTAATTTTATGTTGCATTTTTAAGGTATTTTGTGGTTCACTAAATCTAACACATCAGGAGGCTTTGTATGTAGATATTAAAATGGTGGTGCTTTGGGAACCACTATGGTGTTTTGAAAACTCCAGAGGCAGATCCAGAGGAAGGGTGCAGAGCAGTTTTCGGAGGTGTTCAGCTCTGTTGCTTTATGCAAGCTCTTGCGCAGGGTTGCAATGAGCTGGTTTTGTTTTGTCTGCATCCCCCATCTGTGCTGGTGCATTTGATGTTGTGGGTCCAAACTAAGGTCTGATTCGGGCAGGAAGGTCTGCCCACCTGTTCCCCCCGCCCAGCTTATGAAGGTGCCCGTGCAGCCTCTGCTGAGCACAGGATGCTCTCCGAATTAGCAGGTCTCTGCCCCAGGGGAGCTTCTGCTTTGGAGGAAGCTCCTATCTTTGAACTTATCTGAATTATCCTCATCTGGGGAAGCGAATTATCCTTTGGCTCCTTCTCATGTCTCAGTAGCTCCCTGTCCCCTCGGTCACATTTTTGTGTCCCTTGTTATTGCAGCACATCCTCCCTATGAACTCTCCCCGCAGTTGGGGAAGGCTGCAACAGACCCCGGGACCTGCTGCTAATTTCAAGCCAGTCATGGGAGCAGCCGCCTCATGCCCAATGCCCAATAGGGGNTTGAATTATCCTCATCTGCGGAAGCGAATTATCCTTTGGCTCCTTCTCACGTCTCAGAAGCTCCCTGTCCCCTCGGTCACATTTTTGTGTCCCTTGTTATTGCAGCACATCCTCCCTATGAACTCTCCCCGCAGTTGGGGAAGGCTGCAACAGACCCCGGGACCTGCTGCTAATTTCAAGCCAGTCATGGGAGCAGCCGCCTCATGCCCAATGCCCAATAGGGGGTCCTATTACTGATACTTTGTTCAGTGGATCTTGTAAAACATACGTGCCTTCAAAAGTCTTGACTCTGACCTGGGAAAAAGGTGGCACCTCATAAGCCTTTTCAAAGGGAGTTCTCCTCATCTGCTGTGTAATTTGGGCCCTGCATTAAATATAACTTGGTGTGGAGCAACGCCTGTAACTGTTGTGCTTGGGCCAACGTCTGCATGTCGGTTCAACAGGGCTCTGTGTAAATGCAAGGGCCCACATTGGGCACCCTCCGTCCCAGGCTAAGGGCCTCTGCCCGCTGTGGCTATCGTCTGTCGCACAGGCAAGGGATCCCTTACTCCTTACTCTGGCCAAAACCTCCAATACCCGTTTGCTATATGGTAGAGGAGGGAACTGCAGCAGCAACGGCTTTCACACTGATTCGGAAATCCATCCTTATGATAATGCAGAGATTAATATAATAAAACATAATTTAGTAAGAGTGCAATAGTTAACATTGAACTTCTCTGCCCCTTTTGTTCTGCCAGGAGCCTAAGTGTTGGCCATCACTTGTGTGATGTAGAAAAAAAGTGGCTTGAGATTGACCCAGGTGCTCGGCTTCCTTCAAGATAGCTGCGTGGCTGGAGGATCCCGGAGAGAGGCGTGAGCTGCCATCAGGCCCAGGAAGAAAATGCCTGTGCCCCGATAGGATTGTTGGAAGTGGTTTCGAGGGAAGATGGGCCAGGCTGGTGGAGGGCAGAGACCACCCTGTACAGTGGCATGCTTGGCAGAGGTGCAGCAGAGGAGCCTGGCTGGTGGGCAGGCGATGGGGGAGCCACGCTGCCAGGCGGGCAGGGGACAGGCGAGGAGGCAGCGCCTTTCTTGCAGGTGGGAATGCTCAGGCGCAACTGGAGGCGAAACCAAGCTGTGTGGAAGATGGATGAAAGACGGGTGGAAAAATCTTTGAGAATGGCTCCCTGGCATTCCCAAGGCTGGAGGAGCTTGCTAGGTGTTCGGCTCTGAAAGCATAGCTTGTTAGAGGCTTACAGCAGCCCTAGATCGGACCACAAGACATGACATAGCCTTCGCAATTGCCCTCCAGGGAGTCTTTCCCTCTGTGCTGGATGTATCGGGGGTGCAGGCTCTTTTGCCTGTGTAGTTATGTGCAACAGACGGATGGTCTGAATATTGCCCCAGGGTAACTTACTGCCTGTTCGTCTCAGTTTTATGAGACCGAGACATGAGGCCAACAAAGAAAAAGAAAACAGCATTTACCAAGACCTAGAAGTACTTAATGTCAACTGTTCCTTGGCAAAGGGCAGAAAACACGAACTCTTCAAGGAAGAAGTCGAGGGGCTGATTGCCAGAGCCGCCATGGTGCCGCTGGGCTTAGGGTCCTGGAAGAAGTTCTTTGAAGGAGCCTGGTTGCTCATTACTAATCTCTCGGCCTCCAGTGCAAGGGACAATGAAAGAGTTTTCAGGCACATACTTTCAGCAGTCTTGGCAGCAGTTGCTTAAAATTAATCCTTACTTGCGGTTTCAGAGGCTTGCCTCTTGGAGCAGGCCTGTGGTATCCTCTGTATTTGTACCGCGAGGAACACAACGGGACTCCGATCCCAATTAGAGTCTGAATATACACCTATATGTGCATGTGCGTATACGTGTTTGTATACTTACAGCATACATAAACAGGCTGAGCGGCTTGATGTGAACATCTCTGTCGCCAAGGCAGTGGCCCAGGCAAGCAGACCCCGAAGGGATCAGGGCTAGCCCGCCTTTCGCTGGGCCGGCAGCACAGCTCCCTGCCTTGCGGCAGGAGAAACCTTGCTCTCCCCCTTTCTTTGCTCAGGTGAAGCATACTTGGCATACCCTTTTCTTGGCAATTGTAACACTGCAGGTCTGTGACAGTTACAAATGCTAAACATAGGTGTTATTTTAATTTGTAAGTGCTGCTTATGTGCTTCGATTCGCTCGCGTGGAGGGTGGTTGCAGCCTGGTGGGGGCCTCTCAGAGCAACAGTGCTCATTTCAGCTATACAGCACAACACAGTGTGCAGTACCACTTTGGTTTTGAGGATCGAAAATGTCTTTATTTCAACTAGACAGCCAAGCTGGGAAGCTGCAAGGGGTTTTCCTGAGGGGAAGTTTTTAGCCCTCTCCCTGGAAAGGCGGGAGGCTGCTGAAGGAGGGCATTTTATTTGTTGTTACCTCCTTGCCCTGTCTGAGTTTAGTTCATGTAGCTGTGGGGCAATGCACGTACGCCTAGCCGGGCTAGTTTGTTGGCTATACTTTTCCTTTCCAATGAAAGGTTTTCTTCTGTGCAAGTTACTGCACATGAAATCAACCTATTGCACTGAGCCGCTGGGCTGTGCCATTAACCATAGTTACTTAACTTAGGAGGGTTTCTGTGAAGAGTCTGCCATCTGTTTAGTAATGGTGAGTAGGTCTGCCCATTCAGACACATGCTAATGGGAAGGCTTTATCGGCAGGAGTTTTGCAGGAACACTGATTTATTTCATTTACACAAAAACTATAAGGACAGCTCTCTAAGTTAGTAAGACTCTAAATGCTTGAACCAAATGAAACTATTGGAAGAACACAGAACTGCTGACTCAACTCTGTGAGCCCAGCTCCTCTCTCAGAAACCCATCTCTGCTGACTGCAGCCTAGATACATATTCTTTGCAGTGCGTGAAGAGCCTTTGCTGATGCTGTGCTGGGAAAGGCAGGGAGAGCTCTCTATAAAGCTGAAGGAGCCTCACAGCAATTGCCGTACCCTGGAGCCATTCTTCCTTCAAAATTCATAGCGTCTGGCTCAAGCACATACGCCAGCTGTCATATTTATGGAGTAGTGCAAGCAGAAAATCTGCAAGCCATTTGGAGAAAAAAAGTAGACACCTGACAGTAACATACCACGTGGGGGTATCACGGACACTCCATAATTGCACCTGCATGTTATTCAGCAACCTCAGTTTTGGGGTGGTGTTGGCCTTTTCCCTGATGTACAGGAGGATCTGACCCATCTATTGCTAGCAAATTCGGAAATCATTTGACCTGAGAGTGGGCCAAACATACCATCCCATCATGTTCATGTGCTTTCTTGTGTGTTTTAACCTAAAAATATTTTTTCAGCAAGATTTTGGAGCAAGATTTATTTTTAGTTCCTTTTAAGGCAATTTGGAGCCAGAAAGAACAAAAAAACCTCCAAACCCCAAACAAAATGGTGCCACTTAACAAAGGGGCTCTTGTTTGTAAACTTCCATTTTAAAGTGTTGTTGCATGTTCTACTGGAACAGTTTTTCATCTTTCACTTACACAGTCCAATTTTAGAAGTACTAACCTATTCAAGAGTCAAGTACTTATTAGTGCCTTTTTGAGCGTCTTTTCAGAGCTATGTCTCCGTTTCCCAGAAAGCTGAACTTGCTTTTCTCCCATGTTTTGATCCCCTTAGATAATGTCTCCAACGAGAAAAATAAGAGAGTGTTTCAATTTGAGAAGAGCAAAGTTAAAGAGGCTGAGCTGAATTTGTCCTGTAATCTGTCAGTCGCAGAGCCTTCATGACTTAATGATCCTCACCTCATGTTTCTGCCACTTGCAGCACAAGAATAGGACTCTGTTTCAGAAAAAAACAACCCGGAGGAAAAAAAAAAATCCCACTGCCTTTCTCCCCTCTCAATTTTCCTTTGAATATAGACATAATCTAGCCAGGATAGTTTTTTTTCTCTGCACTTGTACCTTAATATTTCTGTCTACATTGCTTTGCCTTTCTCTGCCGCCAAAGCTAAGTGTTTGCTGAATTAAATAAACCATGCTGGGTTGACAGAGCTTGTGAATGCTGCTATTGTCAACAGAATCCTTTTGCTGCTCCGACCCCAAATCCTAATGCCAACTCTACGCTTACTGGTGCAGTAGTAAGTGAACATGAACCAATCATGCTGACGAGGCTAAGAGAATCTTCAAAAAGTCATTTTATAGACTGGTTTTGTCACCAAGCAGCAAAACTTTGAGTATGTTATACCTGGTCTGGTTTGGAATTGGTCCTGTCTGTCAGTAAAGGTTTTTAAATTAATAAATGCTCAGTAAATCAGCAACATGTTAGAGAAAAGCTTTCCGTCCTATTGCTGAAATAAAAATAGTTGATTATTTCAGTTGCAAGGTACTTAACATTGGATTTAATGGATTTCCAGTGTTTGCATAATGCAATAGGGGATGGTGCAAGGAAAAGGATTTTTCCTATCTGTATTGTGGTGAGGAACCACAACGTAAGGTCTCTAAGATGAAAAATTAGAGCCATTTCTGACAAGACAGTTTCTTAAGACCTTACGAGGAGAGGTCTGAATTCTCAAAACAAAACCATAATAATTAAAGTTCCCTAATTTTGCATATCTTGGATGCCTATGCACTGTTATATATTCCAGAACCAAATACTCTTGTGTCCTACTGAGAAGTCGAAGTAAAAAAATCAGGTCTACTGTTTTTGTGTGAGGTTTAGAAATAAACGTGTCCACCTTAGACTCCAGTTGGTCTTTGTCAAACTACCCAGTAAAGGAACATCTTGCCTCAAATCCCACACCATTATTTCCTCTGACACCTATTTTCTCTTGTCCTTTTGGGCATGCTGAAAAGTAGCAGCAGCAGAAGAGCCGCTTTGGGGAGTTATGGTGAGCTGCTGGTAGTTCAGACCAGCATTGTGTTCTAGAAGTGGTATTGTCTTAAGGTTTTGGGTTTCTCTTTCAACATATTTGCATGAGACAGCACCATAGACTTTTCTAGCAATGTTTTCCTTTTCAATTTGTTTTTCTTTCTGACAATACAGTGCACAGATCCTCAATGTGGTTGTACAGAGAGCTGCTGCGTGAATGACTCACGCTGTCTTTAGACATTGTATTTCACCGATGCGCGTCCTAATCCAAGAACTATGGTCTCAGCCCTGTGGTTTAGGTGAGCCACGCTCAACCCGCCACCTAGCAATAGGAGAAAGGCAGCTTTTGTTGACTTTTCCCAGTTTGGCCCTTGTCAGGGCATACTTACTGCTGAGTTACCTGTGATCTCATGGAAGCACTCTATCTGTTGCACGGACCTTTGCCTCTTAGTCAAAGTCTTTTGGCTTTGTTGATGCTTTGGTGTCAAAAGAGCTGGGAAGATGCCCAGTTTCTCAAAAAAATGGGCCCTTTTTTGTGGGGTTTCTGGTTCATAGAAATAAGGGGAATTATATTCTTCCTCCTTAAGGCACGAGGAGGAAAGTATCATAGTTTATAATGCTTTCATGTTCACAAGCAGAAGCTCTGGGCTATCAGGGCTTGCTCTGTTGAGGCTCTGGCATCTTGGAGGATTGCAGGAGAGTTGGCTCCCACGGGGCCACTGGCTTGGGAGGCAATGTAAAAGCATGGCAGCAGCAAATCATGCCCTTCCTCGGCTAGGGGAGGGTGAGAGACTGCGGCTTTTACAAAATCTTTTGTTCAAATGGTGATGCCAACCTTGCAGCTGCAGTGGCCAGCAGAGTCCAGGTTACCATTTGACTCTTGCTACACAAGTAGAGGCTGGTACAAACCAAACTGGTGGTTCACATCCGCTGGAATTCAGATTGCAGCTCAGAAGTGACTCTTTAAAAGCTCCAGAATAATTATTTCACCTGGAGTTGGAATTTTTTCTCCAGGCTCAACTTAGAGTTTATAAATATGTGAGATAGGAGATTGGTAATTCAGTTTATAGTTTGTATGAACCCTGAAGCTTATGTCAATGCTGTTATCTATTATAGAAATGCAAACATGCTCTTTGATGTGTTATTCTCAGTGACTTGGGAGGATAAAGATGGAATACTCTATGGGCATTTGTAAAAGGAATTCAGGAATTGCAAGTCTACTAGGACCTAATAACATATTTTTGTTTATTTTTTTCCTCTTCTGCAATGTGCTTGATTACAGTAACTGAAAACCAAGAGAAATATTGCATCTGTCTAGGTTTCTGCAGCAGAAGAGCTCAAACCGGTTTCCTTGCCATGCCGACACCCCTCTTTTTATTATGCGAACTGTTTATTATATTATAGCAGAAGGGAAATTTGGTGCCATATAGCTGATTTATTCTGTTGGACAGATTTTCTTGCTGTAGGAGCACCTCCTGCTGGCTCTGCACTGCACTGCCCTCGGACTGCTCATGTTCTCCAGACTTGGGAATAAAAAAGGAAGCCAAGCAAAATTTCTTGAGGTAAAGGAAAATGACCAGCGTGGGACCAGCTTTGCTGTTGTGAATGGTGATAGGGATGCCTCTGGTGACAGACACTGCCCAATCTGCGACAGATACTTCTTTATATAGTCCCCGGCGGAGTATTGGTATTTCACCAACTCAGTTCAAGAGGGTCGTAATGCACTTTCTCTTCCCCCATTTCCACAGTGACCCAGCTGAAGTCCACAGAATAGCTGGCAGTAAAACTCGGTAATAGGGAGGTGAGAAATAGCAAGATGACATTATGTTTGTCCCTAGCAGCTTCAACTAGCCTGTGAAAGATAATTTGGAATGTTTTTCCACCAAAAATGCCGTTTTGATCTTAAAAAGCGAACGTCTAGTGGATTTGTGACCATTTCAGTGAATTTTATTTGAAAATATAAAAGCAAGGTATTAATCCATCATTTTTGATTACTGCCACAAAAAGCAGATTCAGGGTTTTGTTTCCAAGCAATTTTTTCTTGAGGGTTGTTTTGGTTTGTTTTTTTTTTTTAGGAAGCATTTAAAAAGTCATTTTAAAAAATATAATAAGTCAAACTACAAATGATATGTTAAATGTAAGCTAAATGAGCTATCCAGACCAGAGTGTTTTTTGCCTTGGAAAACTGAAACAATTGAAAATACTTGCTGTCATTCAGATGCCCAGCAAAAATAAATTTAAAATATCAACATTTCCCCCAGAATGAGGCTACTGCCATCTCTGGCATGTTCCCTTTGGTGATCAAAGCTCTTGGGACGGATGGAGATGACATAAAGAAAACCTGGTTTGTTCGTTTAAATGCAGTGGGTGGGGAGAATGAGAGAACACAGTGTTGCAGGGAGTAGGACTCAAACAGAAAATGAGCAGTAAAGATCTGTTCATCAACACCTATTACTAGTAGTAAGCATTAACGCTGTAGCAACACTTAAAGGCTCTTGTTATTTGTTGTTATTCCAATAGTATATAAAGAGGCCATTGAAACAGACACCAGAAAACAAGCACAAGAAGACACAGACCTTGTCTCTACAGCAATTAAGATTTTGTTTTACAAAGGGACGACCCGTGGTTTATTACGAAAACATTTTCTTCTTTATTGTCCCATTTTAATATTTCGACACACCCTAATGAAAACACAGCGTGCCACTACAGTGCCATGCTGTACTCTGCTGTCATGTATTTTATGGCTGTGTGTACCCTCCGGCACGTTTCCGCAGCCTCTTCCCTTGGTTAATTGTCACCTACGGCTGGCTGGCTGCTCCGAGGGAGGATGCCACAAAAGTAATCGATAGGGTTCAGATGACACTCATCGCAAACGCACATGCGTCAGCCCACACAAATGCTCAGCCGGGACAGCGCCCACAGTCCTACACCCTGCACGGCACACATTTTACAGAAAGAAAAACTAGGAAATAATTTGGAAATATTGTAGAAAATGGTTTAAAACTTCTCTGGGGCTATTTTGGTAAATCTTGCCTCTTGTAAAGCCAGAATCCTTTTATCTCATAGGGACTGAAAGGCAGAAGAAAATTATGACTAATACATTTTTAAGAATTGGAAAAAATTACTTACCCCCACATGTTTGGAATATCGCAATATTATCATTTAAGGCTGCGATTTTCAAAAGAGCTTATGGGAGTGTGACACACGGACCTACTCCTACCCTCCCTGAAATACATATTAATTTGCTATCAACTTTCATGTGAGGGATCAAAACTCTTCAGCTTTCACTGAATTTCCCTGGGAGTTTGGTGACTGTTGCAAAAATCCCAGCTCAAAACCTCCTGACTGTCACTTTGCTTTCAGGGGAATTGGGTGCCTATTGCAAAAATCCCAGGCTGAACAGCCCGGTAAGTCCTGGCTTTCCAGGTGGGAAGCAAGCACTCCACATCCTACATCCCTCAAGCTGAACGGAGTATGACCGACAGGCTTGTGACGGTTTCCTTTATTGGGGGATCAAGGAGAATCTACGTCTGGGCAAGAGAATGGAACATTTGATCTGGCTGTAGCGATCTATTTCTATTAAGTAGTTCCTGTTTGAAAGGTGCCCAAAAATTTGCACTGACAAAAAGTAGGTCTCGTGAGCTGGGCTGGGGGGCTGGAGATGGCTGGGGCAGTCACAAACTTACATTGCCATATATTCCCAGCCTATTTCAGTGCCACTGTCGCACAGATGCCTTTCTCTTTCTGAGACGAAAAGCAGCGTGTGCGTTATTTCACACGAAATTACTGCCATGAGGTCTGTGTGGTGGCTTTGCAAGCCAGCGCAGAACACAGTGAGCTGCGGTCGGTGGGATGCTGCAGGGGCTGAAGTAGTCACTTGTACAAATCTAATAACGAGACTATTGCGCGGGGGGGGTGTGTGTGCGTGCATGTGTGTGCATGGGGGTGCACACCTTACCGCGAGCACACGCGCGTGCAAATGGACAGCAGCAACAAGAGGAAGAAACGAATCTGCTTAACGCTAATAGCTCTGGATCTGTGTTTTATTTAGAAGAAATAATGCTCGTGCATCAAACAAATAAGTGAGCCCTGCTTGCCAGTGCTCTCAGAACGATGGTAATTACATGGATTTTTGGTCAGTCCTGTCATATTTACTCCACTAAGTTGATTAACCTATGTAATGAGTACAGGACTGTGACCAAGACTGACCCCACATCAAAGGCTGGTATTGCTGCTGTGTGCTGACCTGAATTTTAATTGTTCACTAGGTTTTGTAATTAAACCACAAATGTGCCAAAGAAGGGATTAGGCGTTTTAGCTGGCAGTGTATGCATTTTCCCAGGTGTGCCAATTGTGTGCACTACAAAACATCCGATGCCTGCCTCAATATGCAAGTATCTAATGACATCCCACTTCACAGATACCTAAAGCTGCCTCTTTTTTTTCTTTTTGCTTGGTATCTTAAGATGGGGAACAAATGTAATTTATATGCTAAAACTTTTCTATATACATTAGTGTGTATCACCAAAGCTCTTGCATAAAGGTGTATAAATAAATCAACAATGAATAAATTAGGACTTCAAGTGTCTGTGAACTTCCCACAGGCTTACACGCTTGGTCCTCAGAGTCCAAAAAAGCTACTGCAGGCAGATGTGTTTTCCTTCTTCGGGACCATCGATGTGGTACGTCTGTTGCTTCAGCCAGTGGTTATGCCAGACCCGAGAGAAAACGTGTTGCTCCTTAAAGTAAGACAACTATCAGAAATAAATGAGAACACTTGGAAAGCTACCCATGCCTCACTTTTGTTTGAAAGGCACTTCTTTTTTGGAAGCTCTTGCAACATAAAAGAGACTAACTGTGCTGCCTCGCTCCATGTGACCCCTCCCTCTCTCATTTTGCTGTGTTTCGACATCTGAGTTCTCCAGCATGTGCTGCCTCCTACCTCATGTGCCTACTCCTTTGGCGAGGAGCAGTCCAGCATCTCTGTTGGCACAGCTCCCTGCTTTGCTTCTGACCATGCAGAGGAGATGGAACTAGAATGAAGTGGGTTAATCCAGAGTTGGGTGGGTTGCGCTGGAAGGGAATAACTGAAGAAGAAGATCCATCTTTCATTCATGACATTTAGTTTGAAACATGTGGGAAGAATTAGGAGCTACGTTTTCATCTTGATGAGCTGGGACTTGGGAGCATGTCTTGAGATTTATGCAAGACCGTGAATTTGGTCTGAAACGATTCTTCTTTGGTGTGCTTGTACTTCTTCCATCTTCCTGTGATTTAGTCTTCCTGTGATCTACCAGTGATGGGGGTGTCACCAGGACTCACAAAAAGTTGTTGACTCCGTGGATTCGATTGTGAGCAGAGCGCTTAGCTGAAGGAAGATTAAAACCCAGATCTCTTCCTACAGGAGGACTGTTGTGTACAAACAATAATGAAGGCCAGATGACAAAATGTGGCAGGTTTGGGGTGTAGCAATCTCTGAGATACAGGTTATTCATCTCGCACTGCTGATAGCCAGAGTTCTTCTAACATGGGCAATATGCAGTTGTCTACTGATATTTTGGAAAACAAGTAATTTTTTACGTGGCTTTTGCAATTTACTGGGATTGTGAGACAGTCCTGGTCTTCTTCTTTTAATCCAAAAACCCAATCTGCAGACTATAGAGTACCCACCTGGCACTAAATAGTGTCCTGTAGACATTGGTTTTAACATAACATTCGCAACATACTCTCCAGGGACAATCTCTGCTTTGTTTTCCTTTCCTGTGTGCTGCCCAGGAATCCCAAAGGCATCTCTGGGAAGATTTTTCTTTCAACAGGGGAATTGTTTGTTCAGCCACGTAATTGAGTTCACTAACTGGATGTGTTTTTTCCTTTGCAGTGTGCTTCAGTATGCCTTGATCCGCTCTGAGAGCCTCAGAAGCCAACTGAACATTGCTTGGGTGTGAACGCCCCAGCTCGGGCTGCTCTCAGGCACAAAACTTTGCAACTTACTTCAGTTGGTCCTGCCACGAGGGTAATTTCTGCATGCTGGAGTTTTTAAGAGTGCTGATTTATGTCATATTGGCATCAGGGTACTGACGTTTTTCTACCGTTTTTCAATAGTTATTCATCCACTTAAGCACATGACCAGACGTGAAAAATCAGTGAGAACTCTTAAATGCTGACTGCTGGCGTCTACGAAGAACGATGCCTTTGTTATCAGACCTGAATACACGCAGGAACCTTGCTGCCTTATTCAGAAGCACCGTCGCCTTTACAGAAAATACCGTACCTGAAGCCTGCCTTGTCTGGCCTTCTTGAACGTATTTGCAAGGACCGAGCATTAAGCAAAATACTTGCTAGTTAAAGAAAATAATGTAGCCCTGCCTGAAATACTGGTGCGGTATATTCTTTAAGAGTGCCTGCACGCAATCGCAAGAGCAGATTTTAGATTGTAAATACAATCTCCGAATTTTCCTCCTGTGTCGTAAGCTTGCAATGACAAAAGCCCATTCAGTGCATAATGATGCATCCAAACAAAAATATATAAATGTGCTAAAAAAAGAAAAGTATTTGCTTTCCAGAAGTCTCAAGGTCTACGAAATAGGTTTTGACTCTTACATTGAGACAATAGTATTCAAATAAAATTAAATGGGATAACCTAAGATTGAAATCCTAATAGAAGAATAAACAGGGAAGACAAGTCATAAACAAATTACTGAAATATAATTTTAAGATAAATATGTTAATTTAAAATAAGTTTGCATACTCATTTGAAAGATGTAATTTCAAGAGAGAATAACCAGTTTAAAATTAATATAATTTATTAACAATTAAAAATTATAACACAAGCAGAGGGAGGTTGGAGGTGAAATACTGAGTTTCCTTTGATAGGTAGAGTAATTATGAAGTATGCTTTTGAAGTTCAAGAAGAGAGCCTTAGGACAACATTTTTTAAAGTAAAAATTGGCTTGCACTCTGTTCAAGTGATTTATTTTGCACTAAGAAATGGGTGTGAGACATGATGTGATTTAAAATGTCATCCCTTGATGGAACTGCTTGAGGGTGACATCATTTTTTTTTCCTTTTTCTCTCCTTTTATTTATATATTTGGCTGCTTGATTTCTAAAGTTTTCTATCTTAGGGAATCTGCTGAAATTATGTAGAAATTAAAAAAAACCAAATCACCAACATCTCCACCCACTCCAAATAAAACTTTCCTCTAATGTTCAGGAAGCTGAAAGCTAGACTCTGGAGGGAGCCACTGGGAAGGAATAAAATTTTCAGCTGCGTATGTGTCATCCGTGTTGTTTGCCTGGTGGCCGACTTTGAGGAATACCACTTNCCCAAATCGCCAACATCTCCACCCACTCCAAATAAAACTTTCCCCTAATGTTCAGGAAGCTGAAAGCTAGACTCTGGAGGGAGCCACTGGGAAGGAATAAAATTTTCAGCTGCGTATGTGTCATCCGTGTTGTTTGCCTGGTGGCCGACTTTGAGGAATACCACTTGTACAGGCCACCAAACACATGCACGTAACAAATGTTGTAGGAGCGTTGCTTGTCTTGAAACCCAGGCTGTCCCACACATCCCTGGACAGGGAGCACCGCTCTTCCTCCGTCTTCTCTATGTGCCTTTTTTGAAGGAACGCTTCTAAAAGTTGGGACTGGCCTTCCCACCTCTTACAGTTTTTCTTACAAGCAACACATTATGCGATACATGCGGTAGCTGGTCAACACGATGACTTTTGTGACACATTTGGTCGCACTGGGCTTTAGCGGCAGGGGGAGGCGAAGCTGGCTGTTGTGGCAATGGGCCCGGGGGACAGAGGTGGTGCTATGGCTGAAATACACCCTTGCTTACCTTTGCAGACTCATCTCTTGTAAAGCTGCTGGCTTAACCTCAGCGGCATTTTTATATGCCTGGTTATTTTTATTATAGATCTCACAAATTTTCTTCGAAGCCCTAGCTATTGGAGGCAAGGGATTTATGTGAGAATCTCATAGATTTAACTTCACGGTTAATCTCATGATGTTTTATCTACTGCTAGCTGAACAGATCTTGTGGGTCCTGGATGGTACAAGCATCTGGACACGCAGTAGCTCGGTCGGGCAGCTGTAGGGGAGATCCACTTGTGCTTGCTACCTACAGAAATTCCAGCCAAATTAAAAAACAAAAAACCTCAAACAAATAAAAAAGAAAAACACAAATCCTCAAAGTTTCATGCAGATGTGCTCTGGAAAGCCCTGAGATGTGGATGCTCTTCTCTCTCTGTGCTCCACCAGCTCTGTGGGCCTGAGTGATCACACAGGTTTTCAGCAAGATGAGGGGAATGTATTTCATCACCAGCATGAAATAATTATAACTGAATACACACAGGGCACAGGTCTGCCAAGTAAGAGAAGCCACTTTTTTCCTTGTCACTTTGCAAATAAAATTGCCGTCTAATCTAAAATACGGCAGTCTTGCTGAAAGTCGGTGAATTCTCTTTGTACGAGGAGCTGTAGCAAAGTTCGTAGTCAGACTTGTTATAAAAACACAGAAGTTAAAAATAGCTGTGCAGTCAGGGAGCAGGATCCAGCTCTAAATGGGTGGCCCAGTTTGCTCTCATACTCCAGCATCATAAACAAAAATCAACCCTTTTCATTTTAGGCTGCTGCTGATAGCTTTTTCTCTTGCCATGGGGAGATGTTGGCGCTTCCCTATCACCTGACAGCTCTCGACTATTTTTGTGGTCTGTCTTTGTTCGTGCAAGGTCTGTGTCAACAAAGTACCAGTATCATTTTGACTGCGAGCAGCACATCCTTGGGAAGGTGTTTCTAATGGGGGAGAGGGAGTGGTGTGTTTTTTTTTTTTTTTCCCAGAAGATTGGAAAGATTTCTGCAGGAACTTTGCAAGGAGCTCACTACATTTTTGTTCTAGGCCTTCTGAAGGACTTGCTGTACTCTGGTTAGTAAACAGAATTGCTGCTGCACTGGGAGAATGATCGGCTCCTGGTCCCCCTCTGACAGCCGTGAGGCCTCCATGAATTACACCGCCTAGTGTTTCGGGTGGAGCAATTCTGGAAGATTCATCCCAGCTGTGTCCCACACCAGGTGGCAAAACAAACTATAAAGGGCTGAGGGGCTGGGGGGTGTGGACTCCCATGTTCCCTGCTGTTCTGTGGGTAGGGAGTGCTGTGTGCGATTGCTGCCCTCCTCATTGCGCCATGGAGAAAGTTGAGGCTTTAAAGGAGGAGTAAGAGACATCTAAGCTGGTGTACGTCTGTTATGAGTAGAAGTATTAATTTTTTGCTGAAATGCTTCGTTGAAGAACCAAGGCAAGTGCTCTCTGTTTTCTGACTTGTGCTAATCCCAAGCCTTGTGAGAGCCTGTGCTGTTTTACTTTGCAGGCCTCGTGTATGTTTTATTAAATATAGCACAGACAGGTCTATCCACCTGTGAAATGGGAACAAAATATTTATTGATCTCACGAGAGTTTGGGGTTTTTTTTGAGATAACTTTTTCTTTTGTTTTTAACTGTAAGCCTTTTGAGACTGGGTTCTTGTTTTTTGTGACTGCTTGGTGCCAGGCAGAGGTGTTGTTAGAGGCAGGCTGTAAAAAGTGCTTTAAAATCACTGGATGTGAGGGCTAAAGAATGAGAAGGCATTCCTTCATTTCAATTGTTTAAAATGTTGACAGTCCACAGGAAGCTGTAGGCATCTTCTGCATTACTAACTCGTATTTTAATGTGTGGTCTTACGAGAGCCCCAATATCTGCTGTTTTCCTAAGGGTGGTATTCCTAATAGCTTACACACCTCTGACACATATTTTGGCTTTATCCCTCACGCTGTTATCTGTTGTCCAAGATGCATTTGATGATGTTGTAGCCTATGGTGTCCTACTGCAGAATCAGCTCTTGCAAGAGGCTTGGAAACCTGTTACGAAGCTGGGAAGCACACGGCTAATGCTTAAAATCTTAAATATATGTAAAGCAACGTGCAAATGACACCTACTAACTGGAAATTGCTACAGATAAAAGGGATCTGGCAGCTGAATCACAAAATATTATTCAGAGTAAATACTTACACCAACTTAATAGCCTAGAAACAGTTCCACCACTTGAACAGCCTTCAGAAGTATCAACTAATTTGAAAGAGTGGGCTGCTGTTAAAATAATGAATCCAGCCTTATTGGTTCTCCTTGGTGTCCTCCAGGCTTTCTCTGGTGGGGTTTTTTGGTGTCTTTTTTTTTTGTCTGATTCAGTAAAGCACTAGGCAAATTTTAATCTTAAACGCAAGCTTAAATTCCTCTGGGTTCAGAATAGCATTTCAACATGTGTTTTAAAGCTCAGCACATTGTTGTCCGTGGCCTGTCTCCACAAGCAGCAAGGCCCAGCATTGACAGCCGTCTGCTGCCTATCAGCTAGTGAGATCTTGAAGTAAGGAGGCAGTAACCCTGCTCTTGTGTTGCTTAATTGTAAATAAGCACTTGAGTGTGAGTCCGATGGTTTGCACTGTGATGGAGAGATGGAATGGCTACTGCTGTCTTGCAGGCAGTTTTGGAAGGTTATGGCTGGTCACCCCAAACTTGCATGGGGCAGACTGCCAGCACAGGAGGAGGCAGGGGTGCACCATGAGCCAGGGAGTTTGCTTGTGTCTTTCTTTTCCTCAACCTTCCCCTTCTCGGCTTCCTGCATTTTACTTGTGCGTTGTGCTTGGGCCACCACACCAACCCCAGCAAGGTGATGGTTGGGGTCCTTTATGCTGGTGTTGCTGTTGCCCTTCTTTGCTTGTGGGGCTGGGCAGCCGCATCACCTGTGTGGTCACTTAACTACACTTCCCTGGCATTGGAGTCATTGCCCTGTTTTGCCTGCTGTGAGGTTTTAAAAGAACTTTCTTATCACTGATAAGTATCAAAGCTGGTGAGAGCACTGTGTGTGGTTGAGGGTTTGCAATATGAGCATCTTAAATACTGATAGTATACCTGATGCTGTAACAATTTCAGCTACTTTAGCAAAAAATATCCAGGAAAGATCTCTAGCCCTTTCCCAGAGGGGAGGGGGCCTATTAAAATGAATGACTAAGAACTGCCATGTTGCTAGCATAAGCTATTTGCGTATTTAGCTAATGAAGATCTACTTGTTTTAATCTCAGTAAAGTTTCTGCTGCCCTGCAAGCTCGATGTCTTGCTTTGCAGTTCAAGAACTACTGGCCATGTGGTACAAGGGAGATCCTTTCTTCTGAACAAGATAAAAGGATGCTCTAGAAATTAGGGTGGTTATCTAGGACATGACAGGTTCACCACTCTGCTCCTTTACTGACTGCCTGGGTGATATTAGGCTTAGCCTTCCTGTACCTCATCTCCCTGTTGAAAAACAGATGTAGTGAGGACACAGTGGTGCTGTGAGACTGCCAAAAATGCCTTTTGATAGTATGGTGGTGCTATGTCTAAGGTATACTTGCAGGTGAATACAATCTAGTTTCTCTATATTAATACCCAGAAAGCTTGGCAGTGGGTAGCACAAAAGCTGCTCCTGCTGTTCTGAAGAAAAAGTAACAAGAATGTTACCTTACCTTTTAGTTAAGGATTTCTGGACACTGTAATTGCGATAAAATTAACTATGTTCTGCTTATCGTGGGGTCTCTTTCAGTGTTCCTAGAGAGGTCACCTGCTGAGCTTTATGCTGCCCAGACCAGGCTGCTTCTGGTACAGGAACTGGTTCGCTGAAAGCTGGGTATCTGCACCGCATCGCAGGGTGCAGCGGAGACATACCTTCAGTGTGTAACTTCCAAAGCACTGCTCCTTCACGTACAGCAAATACTCGTTGGTCACTACTGTTGCTTCATGAACTGTGTTTCAGATTCTCTGTATGTAATATATAGACTGGGCATGAGGTATATAGATGGCTATTATACAGTGCTTTTTGAATTTCATGTTCACAAACACTGTGAAAGGCTACCAAGGCCTTACAGATTCATAAGAAAATTGTATATTCCTTATGCATTTCTGAGATACGCTCAGCATCTCTAAGGACTAGGTCTATCCTTCTGAAATAATAGTTGAGTTATAAAAACAAACTTCTTGGGCTGAAAACCTCATTATAACTATTTGACTTCATTATTTATTGAAGAACACTGTCAAATCTTAAAAAGAAAATAACCCGTATTATACCTGTCACAAGTAGGAGGACTCCACGCATGTGTGTAGCTCAGCTGCTGAGCTGTTGGCTCAGCTTCTCTCAAGGAGAGCTACAAAGCCACATGGTGTCTCCGGGTACTGGATTTTGTGCTTGGACCTCTGTATTAAAACTCATACAGAGTGACAGCTCCCTATTGGATAGACTTCTGAAGAGCCGCAAGAGTGCAAGTCATTCCAGCAAGGGTCTGGTATAAATTATGCTCGGTAAATTGGCTCCAGATAAGTCTATTTTGGACTGTGGAACATGAAGAACTTGTGTGGTGTACTGAAGCCTCCTATTTCTTGCCCAAACCGTGTCTCTTTGCGGGGAGCTGCCATTACAGTTGTAGAAATAGGGATCTAGAGGCTGGCAGGTTTTGGATGGCAAAAATCCTACTGGATCACGTTTCGCACAAAGACTGCTATTAGCCTCCTGGACATATTATTTAATAACTGGGAGACATGCAAGGGGATCTAAGAGCTGTATCAGTTACTTCATTTAGCTGTAGCAAATTGTCTTTAAGTAAGTGGCAGCGTGCGTCTTGATTTTTTAATACATGCTGCCTGAGATTACGGAAGAGGTATACATGGTATAGTTGTTTAAACCTCAAAACGTGTTTTAAATAGTGGATTTCCATGCATCTAAAGTAAAGATCAGTTATTCAAAACATATTTATATTTGCAAAAAAAACCCCAGTATGACAAAATAAATACTTATACATAATTTAAAACATTTGGAGGCTTTTAATGTTGCAAAATGTGTTTCTAGCTGTGGTAAAGGCCTCAATAAATATGATTTAATAATTCTTTGTCTATTTAATCCATAAGCACGCTATTGAGTAGAAAAAATCAGATTTAATTAAAGGTTTGGCAATGGGGGGACAAGTTCACGAAGCCAGTTTCCAAGTTTACACCTGTTTTGTGAAAGGCATGCAAGTTTGTAAGTATGTGAGAAGAAACTAGTGTTTGTTATTAGAATCCCTAATAATTGATCCAGTGCAGGTGCAAACCAGTGCTTTGTAATCCAATAAAGCTACGTTGGAGAGATTCAAACTTGACATTTCCTTACAGAGAGGGTGTCAGGTGCTGGGACAGGCTTCTTAGAGAGGTTTTCCATGGCCCAAGCCTGTCAGTGCTAAAGAGGCATTTGGACAAATTTCTTAATGATGTGCTCTAATTTGTGATCAGACAGTTGGACTCGATGATTGTTGTAGGCCCCTTCCAACTGAACTATTCTATATCGAGTGAGAAATGTTTGGCGAGGCTTTCCAGGTTATTAAGAACAGGAAATGTAAACTGAATTTTAAAATGGATGGAGGTAGCTATAGGAGGATTTCTTTAAACTGTTGAGGTTTTGACTGGTTACTGTATGTGCAAATAACGTTCTGCACCTCTGCAGAAAGTTGAGATGTCCTTTTATGCATATGAGGGCATTAAGAGGTAGAGAGAAATACTGCTGAGCTCAGTCATCCGTTGGAGTAAGGACTGGGCCAGCTCCTAGGAGAAGAAATGAAGGCAGGATTTCTCCACGCTACCTTTCCCAGAAGATGGGCTGCTGGCCCCCGCTGACCGCTTCTGTTCTCTGTCCCAGCAGCAGTGCATGCCATGGTCCCACTGCCGGGGAGTTTTAGTTCCATGCCTGCATCTTACCTACTGATGCAAGCAAAAGGTGAGGTATAATCCTTGTTTTACAACAAAAGAGGCAGGCTGGCTGCCTTTCCTTGGGCAGAGTTTCTGCTGACTTCAGTGGGTGCTTTCTTGGAATAAGGACAGCAGGGCATGCACCAAAAACATTTAGACACTAAACATTTGGTGTCACTTTGGTCTCACTTGTAATTAAGTCGCCTGCCTGTAAGATATTTTCTTCCTGTAGGAAAATAGCTGTTATTTGAAACTCACTTCAGATATTGAAGGTCCTTGCAAAAGTAAATATAGATGGGCGTGATAGTTCTGCAGTCTGCAGATTTTGACCCGTTTTTGACTGTATGCCTATAATGCCATAATGCAGTTGGCTTCCTTGGAAATAGTTGCTGATTGCAGTAATTTGAAGGCTTGTCTACATGTAGGATGTTTAATAACTGAATTAGGGTGTGAATGTAAATCACATTAGCTTTTCTTCAAGTCTATGTGGATACTCTTGCTCTGATTGCCTTCGTAGAGTTAGGGCTAATCCGCATCCAAAGTTAATTAGCATTTTAATCTCTTCTGTGCTAACTTTTTCCATGGTCGGCAGGCTAAATCAATATTGCTCCCAATACCTGCAAATTCACAAATCACTGTCTCTCTCTTTCGTTCTCATTATATAGCAGTATGATTATATACTCAGTCTTTCTGAAATATTCTCAGCCTGGAATTCCCCGGTTAGAAGCTAAATGTTTTGTGTTGTGCTCTCTCTCCCTGTCTCTGTGCAATGATGAGGGTACCTATATACACGTGAAACTCCTAGGTCTCTATAGTGAAGAAGTTTAGGTGAGCATCTATCTTCCATACTATCAAATACTATTTTATGTGCTTTTATGAAAAGGGTAATGCAACACAGAATGCTGTACATGGGTTCTTCCAGCTCTGAATTAGTCTCTTTTATCTGTCTCTGACCACAACAGATGTTGGCAGCCTTTCTATTCCATATCCTTAAGTCAGACTAAGAATATCAGTTCCGCTTAGAGAAGCTGTAGGGGAAAAATTTAACCCTTTCAGGAGGCTTCAAAAATTTTTTTAAAGCTCTTGACTTAATTTAAAGGAAAAAAGTGAGTAAATGTCCAAAATGACATAACATCTTTGGGGTGTCCTCAGTTCAAATCTCATGGAAGTGCTCATTGGTCTCTGCATTTGCATGACCTTCCCTCTTACTGGGGACAGAGACAGAGGTTAAAGACTACTGCGAATGTTTCTACTATACAGTTAGCAAAGGTATTCCCATGGAATGGCAGCAGTGCTGTAAAAGGCTTGTATGATCTTCAGCATAGACACTGTGGACAGTACTGGCCACCTCTTGAAAACTAACCCCTCTTGCCTGTTTCAATCAGTTCATTCTGTTGCACAGATCATGGTATGAAACATTGTTTTAAAGGTTTGAAGCGAAGCAGCCTATTTTTCCCTATAGGCAGAATTAACAGAACTTTGCACCTAGATTCTCTTCAGGATAACCTTGGGCTGTTCCCTTTCATCTTAAAACTCCAACAAAAGCAAACAAGAAAAAAAAAGCCATGAATCTATAATGTAAAATAATTACAAATGTGCAGATATTTTATTCCTATGTTTTCCTTGAAAAAGCTCATCAGAAAGTCATAGGAAAAAGAAAGCACTGTGTATGTTTATACCGTAATAATTTGAGAAGTGCCTATTATATCTCCACATAGCCCTTGCAGCCTGTTCACCGCTACTCTGAGATGACCAGCTATTGGAAAGATGCTGACAATGGCAGAACCAAGCCAGCATTCTTCTTGCTCTCCTCCTGCTGCACTCATGCTTCTAACAGAGCCCTGTACAGCCTGATGTGCAGCTAGTTTTCAAGGGAGAGGGCTGTAAGGATCTAATTTTACTGACTGACATGGACTGCAGAAGCATACACAGCTTGCTCATATCCTTTGTGGAGTTGGAAGCGGAGCCACCTCTTTTCTTTTTTCCTTTTTTTTTCCGCCACACAGAGACGCCATCACATATGTTCAGAGGCTGATGAGCTGAAAAGATCTGGAAGCCACATGTGACCAGCAGAATAAGTATCAGCCTAGAGTAGAGTTTCAGTGGGAGATGGCTTTTGGGAAAGTTCCCACAGAAATGCCATTGTAGCATTTCTGTCCTTGCTGGGCCTGATTTCATTTATTCTGAGGCTACTTTACATGTCCCTGGCACTGCCAAAATACCTTGAAGTGGGCATAAAGCACACATATGATCTCATCAGGGCTCTCTGGCATCACCAAAGGGTGCCAAAGGGCTACCGGTGTCAAGGCGTATCTGGCCCACCGTGTTTATTAATGCGGTAGCTTCTGCTGAGTCACGGTGCCCGCCTCACAGCCAGGAAAAGGAAGGGCTTGTTTTCATTATGGCACATCAATGCTATCTGGTGGCTGCAGAGCACCAGGGCGCAGAGCATGCCAAGGCAGGGCCACAGAAGGCTTTCTGGAATGCCAAAGTAGGGACACATTGGTGTTGGAAAGATGATGTTTTCAATAATACAACACAACAGTCTATCCTTAAGGCTTAATCTCCCAAGTGTAGAAAGTGGGGGCTGGTCCCTCCTCTACTGTGAGAACAGAAGCAAAAGACCTCAGGAGGCTGGGATGGCCACACAGGCAGGCAAGTCTCCAGCCAGTTTGCTTGTGAAAGTGTGGCACCACCTTCTCTGAGGGCTGACCTGTGGCTCCCCTGGCCTGAGTCAGCCTCCAAATTAGTTGCCCCTTCAGAGAAGGGAGGGACGAAAACAGGCTGGAGGAAATGTAGAGGAAAGATAGTATTCCCCCCAGGTTACGGGCTTTTGATATCTCGGGTAGTTTGTTATCCAGCTTATAATGGACTTTTTTGGTAGACAAGGGTGTATGTATGGAGGGAATACTGGTGGGGTCAGCTGTGGGGGTATGTGGTAAGGGGAGGGCTGCTCTTAGAAAGCTTTGGTCTCAGTCATCTTGTTTGGTGCAGAAGATGGGTCTGTGAAAGCCAATGGGTTCCTGCTGACGGAAATGTGAACCCACAGCTGCAGCCTTCCAGCAGTCTGCTAGATGCAGGCAGGAGGAGGTAAGAAGGTAAATAAGGGCACCCCTCAGTCTTCCTTCCTGATGTTAAGAAGGCATAGTGAAGTCTAGAGCTGAGAGGTCCTACCTGTGAAGGAGCTGTGCTGACTCCTGGCCGAGGAAAAAAATCTTATCCCACTGATTTCTCAACTGGTATTTAAGTATTTTATGTATGAGACTTGTAATTTGGGGAAAGATGCAAGAAAGAAAGATGCAAGACTTTGGAGGCAGTCACCCTCACTGCTGTGAGACCGTTAGGACACAGCGGAGAGGTTCTGGTCTCTGCGTCTGTGAATTGGTTCCTGATTTATATTGGACCGTGCAGTACCCTCCAGGGTTTCTGTCTCCTGTATTGCCAGGGTACCATTAAAGTAGCATACTCCTATGTATGTGATGAGGATTCATGCTCTCTCAGGCAGAGAGGGGATTTGAGATCTGGTGCTCTACTTTTAAATAAGTGGGACGTGCAGTGGCCTGCTGCAGTTTTGTGCATCTGGCCCTTTGCTTCATTTGATTCTCCTCCAAGTGCCCACAAATGAAAAGTTTTGTACTGAAAACATGTTTTCTGCCCAGTGAAATGCTTTCACTGTTGTAAGAGAAGAAATACAAATTTCAGAAGGGTCGCAGTCAGAACCCTCCCCTGTCCTCCCTGTTTTGTTGCCAACCTGAAAAATCAGTTATTCCTGGCATCAATGTGTAAGGGACAGATCATGAAATGTCTTACTGTGGTAAGTGAGGCCTTTGGAGCTTCTGCCCAAGAGACTCTTCTTGCTGGGAATTGATTTCTTGGGCTTAGTCTGTGATTTAAACAGCAATGTATCCTGCAATTACTATAAGTTAACATCTTATGTTAGAGCATGCCAGGCCTGTTTGTAAATGTTGTCTAATAATTGATGGTCAGAGGGTTTTTTAGTCACTTGTGGTAATGTGGTCTTCCTCTTCGCAGGATTATTGGTCTTTTAAGTGGGATCTAACAGCGTTCCTCAAAAGAGTGGAACACTAGATTCAGCCCAGAAACACTTTGAAATGATATTTAACCTAAGGCTGCAAGTGTTACAAAACATGAAGGGATAATATTCTTTTTCTCTCTTCTTTGAATTCACGTGCACATGATTAATTGCATTATTTATCCATAGCTAAATACTGTATAAATATCTATCTTTATTAATCTCCATTGCAATTCGGCAGTGAAATATTTTTAAATGTTAAGTATGGTTTCTGCTCAGTGTTAATTTTTCTATTTCATGAGTATGTACTTTTGCATATATAAAAAATTCGAATATACTGGAATTCTAAAGAGTATTCCTTTAATGCTTGATAAAAATCTAGTATTCATTGAAGAACATGGAAAAAAAAATTGAAGACGAGCCAAATGGCACAACCGAGAGCAATACTGGTGACTTTCTGTAGTCTAATCTCCGTTTGTGGGATGGCTTTCCTAAAAGGATTCCTAAAAGCATCCCAAGTTGCTTCTGTCTTCCTAAGAATATGAAAAAACTGCATTGTCCTTGGGTTTGTTTACACTGCAGTGTGGGATGGACATGCTAGAGCTAGCTCTAAAACCGGATTAAGTTCCAGATGTGCTGGAGACATAGCATGGGATATTTAAAACTTGTCTAAGAATAACAAGTAAAGATAGGAAAGGTGCAAAGGAATGAATTGGGTACTCAGAAGGTTCTCTCTTGCCTCTGTTAATGCACTCCTCTCAGTTGTCCAGTCCAATGTAAACCTGGAGGTGACACAATTCCTGTAAATTTACTTTATTATCTTTGTACTAATTAGGGCCAGTCCATTTTTGTGAAGTAGACTATTGAGTCAGGTAAACAGGCCATCACTGGTGCTCTGCTCCAGTGGTTGCGAGTGAGTGTGTGTGAATACTCAGAGGTCTGTGAATCTGAAAAAAGAAAGGCTAGCCTGTCATTCAACAAGTAGAGACTGCGACTTGAAAAGTGCCCATCCAAATCACATTAACTTCCTTGAGTACTGGTGTAGTGTTGGAAGAATACAGGACACGAACTGCTGGATACTTGGTTATCTTACTGCCAATTCATTTTGGGACTGAAGAGTTCTGTTAGTATGGGTGCATGTTCACATGAGCCATCAAGTCATGTTGCAACCACAAGCTCAGATTTGCTTTTCTTTAGGTTTATTCTGCTCTTTGGGTCTTTTGAAACAAGTTTTCGTGTGAAATAGTCCCAAGGTTAAACTGGGTTACCAACCCCTTATGACAACTAAACAGTTTCATGAACTGGCTACTGAGATCCTTAGAGAAAAAAAATCTGCACTTGTTGGGCCAGAGCAGGCTTTTGGTTTTTCTGTCGTGATCCTCAGTGATGTGGGACTTTGAAATAGTGTTTCAATTTGGGCTATTAGTTTCTTTTGTTTCTGCATAATATTCCTTTCTTGCCTGCATAGTTTGTGTGGACTATGACTAATACAAAAATATATTTTGCCTCAATCAATGACTGCTGTTGCAGACAAATGTAGCTTTTTCTGATATTTGGTTCTCAAGAAGTGTTTGAGAACAGGGTTTAGAACGTCCCTGACTGTCCATCTATGAGCTTTGGCTACATTAGGCCACCTGAATCTGTAGACTGAGACTCCACTCTGTCTTGAATGTCATCTCCATCTTGTTGAAAAAATAGGATTGGAAGAAAATAGCAACTCCCCTTTCCTATTTTGTTGCCATCTGATGTTTTAGCTACAGATGGTGGCTGACTAATGATGAACATCCTGTTCCTTTCTGCTGCAGGAAGTCCACACGGCAGAAACAAGAGCACAGATGCACCAAGAGCCTGCTGGGCTCCCCACCGAGGCTGTCTGCCTCCCCAACCTTGAGAAGCTGCAAGTTGCAGCACTGTGCTAAACTCTCAGAAGCTGGCAATGGCACAAGAGGCTGCCATGTAACTGCTGATGCATCTTGGGTACTTGCGGTGATGATGCACCTGACTGACCGTTTGGTTTTTTGGTTTCTTAACGAAGTGCTGCAGTTTTTCTGAGGTTGGCCATTTTAGTCTGTGGTTTGAAGTTTTTTATGGCTTCATTTGGAGAAAAATACACCCTTGCTGACCATTTCTCTGCTCAAATATGACTATTCTACTGAGCAAGTGTTAGTAAAAATGGACTAGATCTTCAGAGCAATGCAATTCTTCAGTTTCGAGAAGAAATCCCTGCAGATTTCGACTCCTAGTATTCCTGTGTCTTGCCTGAGTGGATGGAGTAAAGAAATAAGGAGACTGAACTGTTAAGCTCAACTGCAGCAAATTCACCAGCTTTTACCTGAAAAAATACTACTTCTTGAGCTATATGGAGAGCATGAGCTGTTCAATCTCCCTTGAGACAGGAAAGCACTGAACTCTCAAAATAAATCTACAGTTTAATCCAGTCGTTGAAAGGATTGTGAGCAGATCTTGAAGTTGCCTGGTCTGGATGTGCGGAACTACTCTTCACTCTTTCTGCTTTTGGCAATGTAGAGACTTGTATCTGTCCAATTTCAGGAATACTGATCCTCAGAAGTGATAGAGCCGTAATACATAGGTCACTTCAGAAAAGACATACAAAAATTATGTTCACCCCAGCATGAGGGAGTTGTTGGTTAATATTCAATGAATAGGAAAAGATAGTAAATTTGTAGGCTAAGTTATTTCTTATGCTCCATGGATTCCAGTGTTTGGCATAGTAAACTTTGGGATAAATTATGCTTAGAGTTTATTTTCACCTGCTTCGCTTTTGCCATCTCATTAATAAAGTCCCCAGAACTTGCGTGAAAATCTTCAGAAAGGAACTTAGGTAGCCAGCTAACAAACTGTAGCCTCAGTATTTTCTTCTTTCTCCTGCTTGCCTCTCTAAATACCACAAATGCCTGATGTACAAGAAAGAAAATATTTAGCGATAAACTGAAACTAGATTTAGAAAGCTATATGTCATGAGCATGTAGATCTAAAACTAGAGTATTTCTACTATTAGTGAGGTGTTCTAAGCCTCCCAAAGCATTGCACAAGAACTCCTTGGGGCTAGAAAGGAGCAAGATGATGGATGTTAAAATAGTGTCATTTTTAGGCATTTTTCAAAATAAGTGGCTATTTTTCTTGCCATTTGGGTGCTATACAGCAGGATTAATGGTAAGTAATGCAGTGTAGGTTTAGACAAAAAGTAGTCCCAGCAAGCAATTTTAAAAGTCTCTCGAACATTATCTGATATTGTAAATAAATAGGAATACATGATCACATGACCTGATTTGTTGGCATGAGTACGGGATACTATCATTACCTTAAAGTAGCATATCATTTAAAGTAATAAGAGTTTTCCAATGCCCATCCTCAAGCATTCAATATGTACTGCATTTCACAATATTTTGCTATACATTGTGCATTTTACATGTGCTGTCTCTCTGGCAAAGTTTATCAACAGATATTTTGCAAGTATCTGGCTGTTGGTGACCGTTCCATTATATTAATTTTACTCAAGGTCACAGGGGAAGCATTGTTTCCATGCCTTGGGACAAAGTTGTAAACTTTATAATAAAGTTGTTTATAAAACAGCTGGAAATACTTTTTGTCCAACCCTTTTTTCTCCTGCTTTTTGACACTTTCTGCAAAAGATTAGTAATTTTTGAAAATGAAAACATCATAATCCTGTAACATAACTAAGCTCAGAAGTTAAGTTTGGCAATCTTGACTTCAGTTAAGCACTTTCCTTTCCCTGCAAAGATGTGAAAATAGAGGAAAAATGATTGAAAGAAATATCCTAGGCAAAAATTTGCAAATAATCAAGATTGTTGAGAAAAGAATGCCACTTTTGGTTTAGAAAATAAAGCTATTAAAGCAAACAAGCAAGAGACTAATTATAGTTGCAGGGCAGCTATTCTGTGAGAGTTGCAAAAATGAGGATAATGGTCCACACTCAGGGGAGAGAAGGGGAGCGGAGACAGAGGATGCTTGGTTGTGAGTCAGGCAAATAATGATACTTCAGCATGTCTAATTGTCTAATGCTGCAGCGTGTATAAACTAGGGCAAGCTGTATATTATACAAATTAAAAGCAACCCAAAGCTGCTGTCTATTTGTACGAGCTCTGCTCTACTGCAGAAGAGTTGGCTTTGATGGGAGTTGTTTTCTGCCTTGCTCAGAGCTTGGCTCTAGTTGTATGGAAGTGGAGGTGTCATTCAGTTGTTTTTGAAAGATGCAGTTGCATCAGCACTGTGTTACTGCAAAAGACTTTGTCTTTGATCTCCAATGGTGCCTGTGCTTTGCCTTCAGAGATTTAAGTTGGCAAGCGCTCAGCATTGCTCTAAGTTGTGTCTTTGGATGCGGCCTTCCAAGCTGGCATGTGGAGTGCTGTGCATGGGATGCTCTGAGGGGAACAGCAGCGGTGTTGGAGTGGGGAGGCTTTCCATCATTTGGCTTCAGGCATCGGAAGTGCTCTGATTAGGAGCTTACTCTCCCTGTAGTGAATGTAGAGACAGGCTCATCAGAGGAGAGACTCAGAGCACCTAGACTAGAAGTCTGCCTCTTTCAAATTTTTTTCTGAGTTTTGGAATTGCAGTATCTGTAACATCCCTCCTAAAGATATTGAGACGTGAAAAACTCTTGTTTGTGAAACTACTGAAAGAGATGAGGCTAACACTGTGAGGACAGGAAGAGAAATAATGGAAGATAATAAAGTGTAAAAAAAAAAACCTAACAAACCTGCAAATAGCAAAGAAAAGGTAACTTGGGAACTCTTGTTTTCCCTACACCACAACATGCTGCCTTCCAAATTCACCAAGTTATGTCACAAAACCAGAAGGTGGTCGGCTTTGCTCCTCAGTTGCCTCCATGGATATTTACTTCTACTAAACGTTGTCTGCCTCTTCCTCCTCACATCCCTTGAATCTATCTTTTAATCTTAATTCAGTTCCAGGGTTTTGGTAATCTTTAACTATCTTGTTAAAGATCTGAATTTAATCCATATATTGTATTTGAATGGTAGCAAAAGCTGGCTAATAAGTTAAACTGTGAACTAATTTTTCTGCAGCGGGAAGGGCTTGAGGCTTGTGTCCCATCATGTTTTCCTGGACTGGGTCATTTGGAGTCCAGCTCTGTTCCAAGCTTTTCCTAGCACAGGCTGCTGTCAGGCTCCTGCATATCAAGGACTGAAACCATTTTGGCTCTAGCCTTAGCAAACATTATTTAATTTATTTTCATAGTAACTTATATTAATTTTTGCACAGATTTAAGTTAATAGGATACTTAATGTGAAAGGAAATGCATCAGTACAGCATCACAGAACTGTAGGCGTTGGAAGGGACTTCTGGAGATCATCCAGTCCAACCCCCCTGCTAAAGCAGGTGCCCCCAGAGCAGGGTGCACAGGAACGCGTCCAGGCAGGTTTGAATCTCTCCAGAGAAGGAGACTCCACAGCCTCCCTGGGCAGCCTGTGCCAGGGCTCTGTCACCCTCACAGGAAAGAAGTTCCTCCTCATGTTCAGGTGGAACTGCCTGTGCTCCGGTTTGTGGCTGTTGCCCCTTGTCCTGTTGCTGGGCACCACCGAGAAGAGTCTGACCCCATCCTCTTGACACCTGCCCTTTAGGTATTTGTAAGCATCAGTGAGATCCCCTCTTGGTCTTCTCTTCTCCAGGCTAAACAGACACAGGTGTCTCATACTTTCCTCATAAGAGATGCTTCACTCCCCTCATCATCTTTGTTCCATGTATGGCATACAAATAAAAGAAGCCAACAGGTGCTGCTTCATGGAAGCAGCGTTTTATCTGGTGCTGAAGCATGGGAACAGTAGTGCTTTCGTGCTTGCAGTATGTGAAAAGGGGGCTAGTGTGTTTTGTCACCCTCACATAGGATGAGAATATAACAGGTAAGGAATTTAATCTCTCCATACCCAAATAAAATTCTGATTTTGGTTACCCTGCTAAAAACTAAGTAGCTGCTGTCCATCTATAGCTGTAAAAAATAGTCTACATTGCAGAGATAGGAACATAGGCCCTGTAGAGAGATTTGCAAAATCCTTATGCTTGGACAAGGATTAAACCCCCTGCAACGGAACTGAGTTTATCTGTAATTTTTGTCTTTATGTTGTCAGGCTGCTCTTGGTTCTGTTTGGGACTGGAGGAGGAATGGGAAAATGCTGAAACTTGAGAGGGCCTGAACCCAAGGGGTTGCCCGGTTCAGGCCGAAGGCTCACCAGATGGGTGTTGCCAAGCAATCAAATTGGAGAGTGTTTAAGAGAAGTAACCAGACTTCTGAACTGCTTGAAGTTACCCTGTCAGGAGTTGAAGGCCATGGGTCAGATGCTCTGTCAGGTTTCCCTGCAACAAGCTTTCAAAGGTGGGAGCCAGCACTGTGCAAACTGCCAACGTAAACATCTACTTTTGTATAATGCTGGCAAATGTATGCATATGTCTCTGATTACCAAAACTCCCAGAGTCAGGGTAAAAAGCGAGGCACAAAACCAAGTGTTTGAACACCCCAATTTAAAACCATAATTTCAGCACACTCAAACTTTGGAGAGTACGAAAACCTTATTTGTATTTTGTCTAACGTGTATCTCTACCATAGCCACAAGTTCAGTACACTTGTGCCTTTTAGTAGTTATGCAAGAAAATACCCGGAAACAGATTTATGTAATTAAAATCCTGATTACTGAGGGGATCAGTGTGTGATGAGGCAAGAAATGGTGGCTAATATCTGATGTTATCTTGCAAAAAAGAGACCCCTAAAGCTTGAATTTGTTTAATGCTCATTTGGCTTCCCTTATATGAATGATACTGATCATCTTTTGACAAGCACTGCTGATAATGGGCGAGAGCAGGAGTGTTGCTTGTTTTGGTTTGCATTGCTGAGCATGACTTTTTAAAAGCAAGGAAAGGCATTTGTTTCAAACCTTTCAAGGAACATTTTCAGAGCCAAGCTGTTTAAGCTTCAGCTCCCCGCTTCTGTGGCACTAGGTGCTTACAGCACCTGACTGGCTGTGACCCAGCATCACCAACTGCTAGCAGACATCTCCTCCGGCACTGCTGAAGGACACTCCTGTAGCTCGTACTGGTTTGGGTATGTGCCTGTAAAAAAGGCTATACAATGTGTTTGATTTCTGGAACTAGGGACTGGATTTTATGACCTAAAAATCCCTCTGAGAACTAGCTACAGTTGTATATTGTCAGCCTTTTTCATGAACTGGAAACTTGGGAAAGAAAGACCAAAATTACTTTATTCCCTCTGAAATTTCAGTGCTTCTGAAAATCACATCCATAGAGAGCTCTAGTTAGACACTGACAAAGAATCCTTGCCTTTAATTAAATTGTAAGTATTTCTTGGTGGTGATTACAGTTATCATTTTAATTATTTCCACTAAGTACCATACCACTGGCTTACACTGGAGCTTTTCAAAATGCATCTCTCTCTACTTAGAAGGACAAATATTGTGCTCTGATCAGTGAACTTACGTGATTTGGAGATACTCTAGTTAACAGATTAGTATTTCTATGATTGTAAAGATTTAGCTGTCATCTTTCATTTAATTTTAGATGTCACTTTTCCTTCTTTTTATCTGGAGAACATTACAGAAGGACTTTCTTGTTAAATTTATCTTGGAGTTAGCCAAACTGAGAAAAGAAAATTAAGGAACACCGACAGTTCCCATGAGTGGTGTGAAAACCATGGAGATTATTCAAGCTTTATTGGGGGGGAAAAAGGCAAGAAAAGAATGAAGATAAATAATTCTACCCTGTAGGTCAAGAGGGCATCCCAACTTGCAGAGGATGTTGTGTAGACTGAAGATAGCATCCCAGTGCCTGTGGGGTGGGTATGATGTGCCAGAGCAACCTGGCAAGCAGTCCCCTGGTCCTGCTTATCCTCTCCCTGTTGCCCCAGCGTTAGAACTGTGCAAATCCTCTCCTGTCCGAGCGCATGAGATCAAAATGACAGCATTGCTTAATGAGGAGTACATGTGGTGCCATATGATGGAACCTGTGCGTGCATATTGGGTTGCCTGTTCAGAATTGCACTTCCTGTCTCTGGCTAGGGAATGAATGAGGTGGGACCCAGTGAATACCTCTAATTGTGAGTAGTACACATCTGGCCACATGAGGAAGGTGTCCTGATGTAGACCCCACAAATGTGACTTGTCAGAGACAGTATGTCTCAACAAATTGCCCAACTCAAGTCTAGGCTGGCCACTAAATTCAGTGTTTGCGCTAATAGAACATTAACATTTTAGTCTATTTGATTCACAGAGAGAAAAATTCTAAGTTTGAAAATGCAAGATAAAAGATGCTTTTTATTTGACTTAAATAATTTTCCAAGAAACAGACTGCAAACAGCATTGTTACCTGTTCTGTTTAGGTTTTCATAGATGGGACTGTTCCTGATTCACTGAACTCCACATAACTGTCTAGTTCACAAGAAGACAAAGAAGTGGAAAGCCCTTGTCCCAGTGGGGGAGCCAGGAATATAGGCAAGTGTCACACAAGTCCCAGGTGAGAATGCTGTCCTCCAGGCAAACAGCACATAAAAATGCCAACTCCAAAGCTATCCCTCAACTGCTTGAAAATGCCTCACCAGGGGCTGGACGGCTGGTTCAGGCAAACTAGGGGCTACTTGCATTGCCTAGGGCTTGCCGAATGAGGCACAGTAACCAGACAACTTCTGTGCAAACCCACTACTAAATAAAAAGGGAAACGAGAAGGTTTTAACATCTATTTAATAATTCCAGCAATATGAGGAACCTGAACTCTCTAAAGCTAGTTACAGGTAATGCAATGCTACAAGGTGCTGTGAAACAGAGTAGATAGGGAAGGGGGGCGGGGTGGATTTCTTCAGATAAAAGTCTTAGTTCTCGTGAAAATATCCTATTTCAGTTTGTGTTAGCTGCTGTAGTGTCCTATGAAGTACTGATTCAGTGGGTATGACGATGTCTTTGAGGGCTGGTCCCCAGTCTTAATTCCTGTGGTTTTTTTCTCAGTGTCTGAAATTACTGAGTAATTAAGTGCTCTGGGTCGTATTTGCTATAATCACTCATTCTGCTTTGCTTCAAATGTAGTGAATCTGTGTTTTCCTCCTGATATTTTCCCACTTCTTGAGTGCTTTTTTAAAAGTGTTTCTCAAAGGTTCTTTAACTGTCTACATGTCGTAATTCCCCAAACCCATTAAATAAATGTCATCCCAGCCTGTAGCATTTCCATATGTAACCTTGCATGTAAAATTAACAGAAATAAAATACTACTTCCCACTTACTAAAATTTTCTGCTGCTTGTTAGACAACTTCAAAAAGGCATCTATTATGTTAATTTTAGTTATTCATATCAACAACTTGGCAATTTGTGCTTCACCTCTTTCAAATACTTGCAGAAACCTCTCATTCTTTTAACCTTCCTCCAGCTCAGATCAAATTGTTTTCCGTTTTCTCATTTTGATTTTTTTACGGCTTTTTGGGTTTTTTTCCTTGCAAACCTTAACTGGCTCTGCCTTCTCATTTAGTTTCTTCCTCCTCCTCCATTTCCAGTACAGATTATTCTTTGTCCTTGGAGCTTTGAGTGGTCCCATGTGAACACTAATCAGTTACTATTGCTGCTTTGCTGACATGAGTGTTGCAGTGCACAGAATGGGAGAGTCAGCAATGTTTGGACCTTGATTATGAGAAGATCCTCCCCCTGCTACTTAAAATCTCCCTTGCAAACACTGCAGGGGAGGGGAAACACATGGTGAAGCTGATATATTAATACATGTACAATAGTACCAATTGCCTGCAGGAGTAAAAAACCGTGAACACCTAACTCTGAGAACAAAATTAATTTTAAAATGTAGGTCATATGCTAATACAGCTCCCAGTGTAACCTGTGTACCACCACCAAGCACAACATAGGAGTGGATGGTGCCTTCTTGTTTTTCTTGCTATATTTGCTGCTTTCTATGTGTATACAACTAAACTAGCTGTCAGACTAAATGGCCACATTAGAGAGGGTTCCTTCATCTACTGATCAATAACACTGTTTCGCATTATTCTTGTGGTGGGGACTGTTGCTACTCCTTCTTCATTGCTGATAAGTAAAGGAGAGAAAATGAAGGATTTCTCCCATGGTCGTGTTACCTGGTGGGCATGCTCTGTTGTGGGGCATGCTTGCTGTACTGTCTGCCTTGTGCTTTACAGCAGTTGTGCCCAGATGTTCTGGCCAGGAGGACTGGAGAGCTTGGACCTACCAGCAGAGGCAGGTTGTTCTTTGGGTCACCTTCTACATGGTGTGATCAGACTTAATGCATGTGCACATTTACATGTATAGAGTAGGCCCAGTGCTTTCCAGTGAAGTTGGACATCCCTTCTGCATGCCCTTCACGGTTTGTCTGTATATGAAGTCTCTGACTGTTCGATAACTATTGGATGACTGTTCAGCTCTTATGGGATGGGTTTTCTACTGCTATTGAAGTTGTATCTTTACCACATGGTTCAGACCTTTGCAAAGTTCAGGCCATTTAAATGAAGGCTGTGACAGATTTAGAGCTGTGCAGTAAGAATTTATGAATACCATATGCTGACCTGGGTTATTGGGCTGTTTAGTGCGTAATGATATTGTTTAGTTTAATACAGGGAGATGGAAAGAAATAGGTGAGAGAAAAACATGCATGATAAGCTACTTGTGAAGAAGTTCGACTAATAAGGGGCAATACCAAAACAAGTGGCAGAGCTCGTCAAGAGCAAGCAAGCAAATGCAGAAGTGGTATTTGGGGGGGGGGGGNGAAAAACATGCAAGATAAGCTACTTGTCAAGAAGTTCGAGTAATAAGGGGCAGTACCAAAACAAGTGGCAGAGCTCGTCAAGAGCAAGCAAGCAAATGCAGAAGTGGTATTGGGGGGGGGGNTGTGCAGTAAGAATTTATGAATACCATATGCTGACCTGGGTTATTGGGCTGTTTAGTGCGTAATGATATTGTTTAGTTTAATACAGGGAGATGGAAAGAAATAGGTGAGAGAAAAACATGCATGATAAGCTACTTGTGAAGAAGTTCGACTAATAAGGGGCAATACCAAAACAAGTGGCAGAGCTCGTCAAGAGCAAGCAAGCAAATGCAGAAGTGGTATTTGGGGGGGGGGGGAAAAGGTGTCTTAAGAGAGCAGGGTGGTTGTCTGTTTGAACCCCTAGGGCACCTATCTGGTAAAAGGCTGAACATGGATATAGAGGAAACTGAGCTTACCTATATTGTCATCTGGAGTAAGCAAGCATATAGGCATATGGCAAACATTGGCTCTCACCTGCAGAGCTGGGTGAAGTGTTAAAATGGGAATTCAGTGATGCCAATTAGTATTGCAGGAGATTATTTTTCTTTTGTCTGTTTTAAAAAACCCCATGATTGTAAAATGATTGGTGTTTTTCTTCTAAGACCACTTTAAAATGTCGTCCTTCAGTTTTTGTATCAAGGCTTAAGAAATTACAAGTTAAGGAAGACATTGTTTCAGGCCAGTAAATCTTTTCTTTTTGGCCTCAGCTTTTCACTTCAGTAAGAAAAATAAGGGGATTTATGCAGAGCAAGGTCTCTTTTGGATCTTCCAGCAAACCATAAGAAAATCAGTCAATACAGCTGTTTACAGTTGGTTCAATACTTTAAAACCTCCCTCCTCAAGGAGCTACCAATAAAAAACCTCACAGCTTTTGTTTAAAGATGACTGACTGATCACTGACTAGTTGCAGTCTGACTTTGATGGAAGAACTGGGAACTGGACCCAGTAAATGGGAGCAAAGGCTTTATCAAGTACTTCCACCCTGTACAGCAAGTGTATTGGAAAAATGCATGTTCTCCATGCTGGCAGCACTGCAAGCTGCTTGCCTGCCTGATATCCCAGGATCTGGCTTCTGCTGCACATGTAAGAGCTGGATTTCTTGGCAGACCCGTACAGATCTCTGTGTTTGGTATTACTGCTAGTACATTACAGCTGGTAGAGTGGACATGGTTGAGCTAGCATAGGTGTTGCTGAAAGCAGCAGAACCAAGCAATACTGCCCTGAGAACATATAAGCAGGCCCCTTGGACAAAGAGCAGAAAATAGGTGGAGTTGTAGCCTCCCACAGTTATAATGCAGGATGCTATTAGAGCAAGGACTTGTTAAATTTTGATTCAAGTGCCAAGGACAGACAACCATTTTGTTGGGCTGTTTCCGGTAAAGATGAGCATGTGGCTCCTGACATGAAGCATGTGAAGAGAACATGAGAAATCCAGTATTTCCTTTTTGCTACTGCAAAAAGCAATTACCACACTTATTTATTTGTGAAAACTGGATGGATGGATAAGGTGGTAGCGTGAGGTACTGAGAACTGGCTTAGATCATGTGCACCCGGATGATCATCCTACTGAACAAGCAACTACCTATATAAATGTCTACTTAATTATAGTGGTGCCAGTTTGTCCCATTTTCATAGCAGTTGTGCCAGCATTTTTACAATAAACCTTCATTATCTAGATTTTATATCTGTCCATAAAACATTGCTCTAGGCAAGTATGGGATACAAGATATGAGGGAGAAAAAATGTAAGTACCTCTTACAAGTTAAGTTACAAGTGGGCATCATGATTTTGGAGAAAATATTGTAGCTTGGCCCTATCTAGTAGACTTGCAGTAAAGGTATACCTGCTGTGGAGAAGAGCTGGGACCCTCATTCTCCTGATTGAGTGGAAAGCTGAGAACCTGTCACCTTGCTGACAACTGACCAGTGGTGGTGTGTGATGGTTGCATTAGCTGTCCTGGACAGGATGGCAGCTGGCTGTAGTACTGCATACTTTGGCCTGCTAGCCCTCAGTTGAACTGGTGGTTACAACATCTGCTGTGATACAGCCCTCTGACCAAGTGATTTCATGTCACCACTAAACTTCCATACCCTCAATGCTTGCATGAAATGACACGACACATTTTCCATCCCCTTTAGCTTCTTTTGTATTTTCCCTCTGCTTTTATCTTTTGTTTTTGTTTTAGGGTTTGGGTTTCTTTTTTCAAAGTAGGCAAAACAATGATTTTTTTAATGATGTCTCCTAGCATTATAAGAACCCACAAATGAAAAATTCAGCAAACCAGTGTTACCAATTCCTACACACCTAGATGTTTTTCTGTAGCTCTATGCTCTTTCTTAGAGGCACAGCTTTTGCTGCCCTTGAGAGAGAGAGGGATCATTTAGAACAAGAAGGTGTTTCCCTGGTTGGCTTTAATCTGCTTGACTTTCCTGCCTCTAGCTCAGCTATTCAGGTGCTTCTTTAATTCCCTTAACCCAGCTTTGGCTGGCTCACATCTGTTAAAGGGCCTGCTCATTTACAGCACTCTGGTGACATGGGGAAGTGCTGTTGCCCCCATTTATTTAACTAAATACAGCCCAGATGAGACTTAATGACTTGCTCAAAGGAAAGCAGCAGCATGGACAGAAAATGACTGATTTCAATCTGTCATAACGAAAAGACAACTTTCCTTCTTTTCTGGGTAACTCTTTGTTTTTAAAGAAATTCGGGCGAGATTTTTAAAAAGCACTAAAGATGCTATGAGACTATCATGTCATACCTTAGTTTATAATCCTGTAAGCTGTGTTTTCAGACTTTTACTTGGAGTTTAAATGTGCATTGTCAGTTCTGCTCATCCATTTTTTACATCTGCAGGTGTTCACTTTTATGTTTGTGCGAATCAGGTATTTAAATGTCAAAACCACTGATATGATCATGTCTTTGGTTCATCTTCCCCATGTTGAGGTAACTGCAGGGGCCTCTGATTATTAAGTAGTGGGAATTAACAAGACAAATGTAAACATTTGTTCAAAGGCATTGTACTTGGAAACCTTAATTAGAGGGCATGAAGCCATTAAAGGGTAAAAGCCTACTGGCCTGGGGCTGCTGAGGAATGCTGGCCCTCACAGCCACAAGCCCAGCCAGTTTTTCTGCTGTTTTATTTGTTTTTATGGAGACAGTTGGAATAGTCCATTTTTTCCACAGTTACGGCTCAGACAATCTTTTTCCCCCATACCCAAAGCAATGTCTACTTTCAGCAGTGTCTTAAGAATATGGCCACGTGCTTCTTTCTGACACCTAGTCTGGCTGGTGTTGAGCTTTGTAGAAATGCTCATTTTGTAAAAGTTCTTGCATTTCTTGATTAAAATTCATACAAGTAAATAAAGCACAATCTGCAAAAGCTGTAGAAGTTTTTAATTGCATAGGAACAGCACTGAACCTCAGTGGCTGGTGACTTCTCTATTTTAAAACATATTCTGCTTAACACTCTTCAGCATGTATCTTGCAGGCCTTTTTGTTGCTTGCAAAAAGCATGACCAAAGGGAGAAGAAAAAAAAAGCTGTATGTTTGCATTTCTAGAGGTTTCAAAAAAAAAAAAACCCTCCTAATGAAATGAAGGGAAACTGTTTGCTGTTGGTGTAATACAAATCCTGGTGTTAACTTTAGTGATTGTGAAAAGGATGTGTATTGGGCCTGGCTGGGATACAGTTAACTTTCTTCACAGTAGCTGGTATGGTGCTATGTTTTGGATCTGTGACCAAAACAGTGTTGATAAGCACTGCTCAGCATTGGTGTGTTACAGAGTCAAGGCCTTTTCTTGTTGCACTGCCCCACCAGCAAGCAGGTTGGGCATGCACAAGAATTTGGGAGGGGACACAGCCAGGATGGTTGACCCCAACTGACTGAAGGGATATTCCCACACCATGTGGCATCATGCTCAGTAATAAAAGCTGGTGGAAAGGAGGAAGGGGAGACATTCACTTAGTGTTCATTTTCCCAAATAACTGTTGTGTGTGATAGAGCCCTGCTTTCCTAGAGATGGCTGAACACCTGCCTCCCAATGGGAAGTAGTGAATTCCTTATTTTGCTTTGCTTGTGTGTGCAGCTTTTGCTTTACTTATAAGCTGTCTTATCTTAATCCATGGTTTTCACACTTACCCTTCTGATTCTCTCCCCCATCCGCCCATTGAAGGGTGTGGGGGTGACTGAGCAGCTGTGTAGAGCTCAGCTACCTACTAGGGCTAAATTCAAGGGAAGCGTAGGTGTTGGGTACTTGGCAGCCTAACTGTAAGTGAATTGTCAGTAGAGGGCACATGGTCTGAGACTGAAGTCAAATTTCAACCTTGCTTCATGTTTTACAAGGCTGCTTCTCTAGGATAGCTGGAGAATGTGCAGAAAGTGAGGTAGGAGCATGGGGAAAGAGACTGCTGAGTGCAATTTGTAGAGGAGTTGTCTCTGAAATCAAAGGATCTTGTATTTCTGAGTCATTAGGGTGCTCTTCAAAGTGGTCAGTGTGAATGTCCTTACAGTCCTCTGCTTGCCAAAGTAAAGGAAACTAATCCAAGGCATTGCAGAAGGGTGTCCTTTCCTCCTGTAACGTCAATAATCCACAGGGCTCTTGGATGGCAGTCTCTTTCTTTGAGACCTGAGTGCTAATGTGCGTGATCAACTGGTGAGCTCTTGGTAATCTTATCAATTCTTTCCACCTTGTGTTTTCTTCTGCTGCCTTGTTCCAAGAACTACATGCAGCATCTCCAAAGGCTATGCCATTGCTCTGGTGATTTTGTTTAAGTAAAACACAGTCAGAACTTCTGAGGGTCAGAAATCACTCCTATTGAAGGTTCCTATGGGACTAAGATTAGACCCTTCGTTAGGGCCTGACCAATGAAGATGTTAGCCTGATCCAAGACATTTGTTGCGACTGTCTGTTGCGCAGCTGCGAGTCTAAGTGCTGATGCTGGATAGTGTTATATTACTGACTATGCAAAGTGAATGCAGTCCTAAGGTGACTATTTCTAAAATGTGTAGCAAAATTAATTGCACATGATTGAAAGGAACGAACTGGGTAAACCTACTTTGATGGCAAACTGGCTTCAAATGCATGCCTTTTTCCTACTCCAAAAGGCTTCACTGCATCTGGTGTGTAGACTATGATCTGCACTTGTACCCTGCAGGGTCATTTGTCCACCTTGCTGCTTGCTGTGCATACTCCCTGCAAAGTTTCCTTTCAGGTGCCCTTGCAGTATTGTGCATTAGAGATTTGTGAGGAAAATCCAGCAAGTGCTGCTTGAGATTTTCAAATGACAGGCAGATAGCTATTAGCATTAATCCTCTTTTTATGTTCTCTGAAGAGCTCTTTGACAAGGGTGTGTGCAGGACAGGAAGTGCTTGACAGTATTCAGCTCCCACTCAAATCCCTCCATTACAAATGAAGGAAACAGAGATCCTCCATCATCATCCCCAGCACTGGTGCAGACAGCCTGCCATGGGAGGTAATCTCTCCACTGGAGTATATGGTGGGGGATGGTCTCCAGTATCCACCTAAAAGGCCACCCAGGAGCTGTGTAGGTTTGGAGAGCAATAGACACTGAAAGTTATGGTCAAGGCACAAGCCTGCAGCCAAGACCCCCTGAAACAGACCTGAGATGAGCGTGGCGTGGGGTTGCATGGGATTTGTGATCCCCAGCACCCATGTCCCTCTTCTTCTCACCTGTGTGTGAGGGATGCATGGGAGTGAGGTAGCTCTCCTGCCATTGCTAAAAGAAGGATGATCCCCACTCAGCCAGCTGGGCACCTTCAAGTCCTGCAGGGCTTACCCAGACCTGTCAACAGCCTAAGGAAAAGAGGATTACAGGGAAGGGGGCTTCTTAACTTGAGAGGCTCTGCACCTTTGACTTGGGGGCAGTATGGATCAATGTTATTTCTAGAGGACCAAGAATAGGTTGTCCTGCTGAGGTTGCCTAAGTGGGACTGGCAGTAGGGTTGCGCCCAGGGAATAAGGGATGTAAAGCTTTCCTGTTCAGAAGGCAGGCAGCCAACCGGCATGTCCGTGTCTGACCATCAAAGCATCTCTCTTCCAAGGCCGGCTGTGACTTGTGTGCTGTACCTCACGGCTGTGGGAAGGATTACTTACTGCTTAAATACAGCACCTCCAAACTGGCTTGTTGAGTGAGAATTTGCCCTGTTCTGGTCTTTGTACATAATGAACTTTACAATGCTTCTTAAAAATAAATTACAAGCTATGTATCCTCTTTAAAACATATGTTGCTTATAATATGTACCTGTAATAGACATAAAAGTAGAAAAAGTTAGCCTAGTAGGTTGGCTGTGGTGAAAATAAATTTGTTGCAACTGTATACTGTGTGCATGAGAATTTGAAGGAGTCTGATCATAGTTCAGCTGATGTCAGTGAAGTTACAGATTACGAACAAGATCAGGACTTGTCTCCCTGTGGCCTTCTTTGAATCCACACTTCCTTGATCCATGGTTGTAGCTGATTTACAGTTAGTGACTCCATAATTCCAGACGTTTCTGCCAAAACCCATCAGCCTTCCCCATGAAGATCTAAGCTTTTCTTTGGGAAGGAAATAATTTAGCTAATTTGCTGAATAAGTATGTGGTAGAGTTTTGTGGGTAAGCCTAAGGGAGAAGATTAAAATCACAAAACACATTTGAACATCAGCTGGCTGTATGAAATACAAGACAATGAAAGTCAAGACAATGACAACAGCAATTTAAGAGTTTATTTTAAAATCTGTAACATTTTGCTACAGAACTGTGTAGTGATCGAGGCTTTGAAATGCTTGTCTGTATGATGGGGTACTTCAAGACTTGAAATGAAATGGCAATTGGAAGAGCATTACTTTGTAGAAAATGTGAGGGTGCTCTTCCCTCATTTGCTATCTAGTGATCAGTCTAGCTCTGTCCACGTGTGAACTCTTAATCTTACAAATATATTACCTTAAGGAAATCTGCACTCAATGTTTGCATTGAAGGATCACTCTTAAATTCTGGCAATAACCGCATGACAAACCCTGGCTTTCGAAAAAGTTGGTTACTGCCTGCTTCTGAGTGCATTGCTGGCATTGTGTTTATCTCATGACACTTACGATGTTTGGCCATAGCTTCATGTTTCAGACATGAACATCTGTCTGTGAAAGTCTCACCAGACCACATAGCTGATTGAGCAACTAGCAGGTTTCACCATCGCTGCAGGAAATCCCAATCTGAGAAAAAAGATGGGAAGAGACAAGAGGGTTCGGGGTCTTCACTCGGAAGGAGTGTTATGGGGCCACCCTCCACAGTTTTCAAAAAAAACTAAGCCAAAACCTCTTCTGGATAGAAGTGGCTACTTAAATTAGTGTTACTGTATGTAATTCCAGTAAGTGGTTCTGACTATGAAGTGACAAGCAGCATAGGAAAAAGGCTGAAGTTGAAAGGACAGGCAGGTCCCAAGAGCATGAAAGTACATCATGTTTAGCACTCTCCTGCATTTTGGGTTTCCTTTACCAATTGCTATGCGGTCTTATCACTGCAAATGGACACCATCAATTCAGCTTTATCTTGTCGGGATTCATAGACCCTTCTGTGAAATATCCCAATTTAAGCCTCAAGGATGCTACAAAAAACAAAAGCAATTTGTTCTAGTGGTCCAGGAAAAGTAGCCCTTCTAAAGGATAGAAATTAACTTCCCCTGTTTATAAAATTAAAAAGGCTAAGAAAACGGGGCTTTGAAAGTTTTCGAGGATGGTCTTTTGTATTTGGCCTGATTGTGGACAGGTGACTGTACCAAACTGGAGACATTCTTGAGGTTATACTGGTAGCACAAGATTTGGATTAATGATGTTTAGGCCTGTTAAAACATGAATTGAGGTTGGGACCAAGACTTTTCTTGAAATGGCTAGTAATAACAATGCATCCATATCTGTGGAGTCTGTTTAAAGGAATACCATGAAAGGGGAAAAAAAAGAGATAAACACTGTGTTGCTGCCCCTCTTAGTACTTTCAGATATCTCAAGTTCAGTGCAAAGAAATCATAAACAGACAAAATAAAAAAATAACTAAAAGACATTGTTCCAGAGTGTTTCATTTAGGGATCCCAAAACTACTTTTCCTGAATGTAGTATTTCAGTCTCTGTGTTCAAAGCAAGGCAAGCTTTTAAATCAAGATTAGTTCATAGATAATGTAGCCACCTCTGTTGCCTTCCTGAAAACTCAAGGCATTGCACTTCATAGTGAAGGAAGACTGAAACTTTTTTTTAAGCAAAGCAGGGCTTTTACAGAATCCTGTAACTCCAGAAAAGGCAAGAAGAAACTTTACACAGGACGTGGGATAACTTTGCAGTACTATGTTTTATATTCTGCTTTGGTTTTGACTGCAGGGGTAGGTATGTTTCATCTGCCTGTGATGGGGAACCTGAGACAAGACACAGTGATGTTATTCCTCCCAGGATCACAGTATGAGGACAAACCCCCCTATTCCTCACTCTGACCCCATTGCATTGGCCACTGAACTAAAGGGCTCTGCTGTGCTTAGCTTAATGATGCTTGCAGCTAACTGCTATGAATCTATTTGGGGTTTTATCTTGCTTCTTACAATGCTTATTGTGGTTTAAACTACCAAGATTCAGAGTGCATTTGAGTGGCATTTCGTAACTGAAAGGTGTTTTCCATTTCCATTTTGTTCATAGCCCTTGAATTAAGTCACCGTGGAGAAAAGCCAAATAATATACCCTTTTTTTTGGCAAATAAACGTAAAAAACTTGATGCCTCAAGCATATTATATGCTTTGCAGGAAATTCCCAGACTCTTACAACAAAGAGACAGCCAGGCACCGTATCAGCTCTTCAGAGCAGATAAAACTGCAGTTACTAGCAGGAGTTGTGGAGCTCAATGTCAGAGCTCACCTCTTTGAGCCCCATTCACGTGCACCCCTTTCTAGGTGCCTGGTATCTGATATATATTCTGTGGCCACTGTTTGTCTTTAAGGAGCTTTATTATATGAACCAGATATCCATGGCAACTTCAAAATGCTGAGAAAAAAAAAATGCGTATCTATATTTGTCATTACCTCAAACTGGAAAGCACTAAGCATGTAACACACTACTGAGGTACTATTGCATATTTCATTAGTAATCAGAGCATTTTTTATATTGGAATACTTGGATGTGTTTGGGGTGAATAGGTAACTTCCATCTCACAGCAAGGAATTTAGGAGTTGGATACCCTATTATACAAAGACTATTTGATTTGTATCTATACAGCATGTGCTGATAAACCTAACTGCATTTTGATGAAAAGTGTTCTATGTGGGATCAGACTGTGTAAAGCAGAACTGCCCTAGACAAAGGGCTGAGCCTACAGGACACATTATTAATAAAGTTACTTGTGCTCTAGCAGAAGGATGTAAATTACATGATCCATGTTCTCATTTCATTACATCAGTCTTCAGCGCTTGTGTCCAGCGTGCCAACAAAAAGTCACGGGGAGCTGGGCTCCCATCCTGATGTGGTGCAGCATACAGTGAGGACTGAACAATTTGCACATGTACAACCCGCTCAAGGCAAAATAAGGGAAATTTGGCCTTGCTTGTTTCATTCTCTTCTCCCTATTTCTTGTGTATTATGGTCTGAAGGGTGGGATTCGCCCCAGGGAGACACAAGGCATTTGTGGTATACCAGGACTGACCTCCCTTACATAGGCTTCAAACCAAATTAAACTCCACATCTGAACAGCTCTGAATTTGGGAAAAAAATCCAGAGCCAAATCTGGACTTTGCAATTCAAGGCCCTAGGACAGCTTGAAACAATGGTACTGTGACTCATACTTGGGATGTGAGTTGCTGACTCTCTTACTGTGACTGAAGAGCAAAAAAAAAAAAGCTAGGACTCCTAACCTCATCCTTACATTTCATTTACAGATAGCAAAATCCTGATCAGAAGCTCAGTGAAGCTCATACAACAGGATTGTTGGGCTTTGGTTCATGCCACAGCTGCAGGCAACCATTGCATGCTGACCTGGACCAGCAAGACGCGTCCCTGAATGCCACCTTTGTTTCATGCCAAGGAAATTTTTTAGTTAAAGCTGATCAAAGAGAAAATTTATTGCACATGCTCCACAAGTCTGCCTGAAACCTAGCTTTGGTAATTTCTTTTTTTGCTCTTATGGCCTCTGGAGTTCCTAGAGCAAGTTTTTCCTTGCCTTATGGATAAAAGAGGTGCCTGGATGCCCCAGAATGTATTTTTTTTCCCCAGTCAAATGTTTCACTCAAGATGGAATGATCTCTCTTTTCTCTGTTTATTTACCTGTAGCTTTTTTCATGTGATCGTGCACTGGGCTGCCACATGGTGATGTGGGAGTCTAAGTAATTTCCTTCTTCTTTCTTAGGATCTCAACACTTCTACTGTATACTTGGTTTACATGTTCCTTGCTTCAGGCTGCGTTTTCCCTGCCTCTGCTTTTTGAAGGCACTGGTAAAATTTGGACTTTTAGCACTTCTTGTAATGTAATGTATAATTTTATCAGATAAATGTGTACCCCTATAGAGTGAAATCATGGAAGGCAACTGTGAATGGAGTGCCAAGTTCAGCGCATAAACATTAGTAGTTTTGATGGTAGAGTTCATGGTGGCAACCCTTTGTGGGACTCCTATGTCACTTAGACACAAAATCTCCCCAGTCTGACAATACAAAATTATCTTTGACTTCAACAGAGCCAGTATTAGAAGCTTTAGTTTCAAAACAGAAGTTGGGAACTGAGTTACTGATATGCATGATATGCATATGACCAGGAACCTAAATTTATAGCTTGAAGACTTAATTGTGCGATGTAGCACATTGGAAGGCTCTGAAAAGCTTTCTTTTCCCCTCCCCTTTTATTCTGACTTATTTGATAGCCTGTGGAGTACTGCCTTTCAGTTATCCATCTAGGAATTCCTAAAAGTTTGAGACTTCTTCTAGGACTTAAAGTCTGGAAAGTGTTTTATGGCTCCAAAGTCAGATTCAGCTGTTGTTCAATATTTGCGCGGAGCCATAGGTGATTTAGATGGCCTCTGGCCCAAAGACGTTGCAATCTAAATTGAAATCTGCAAGACAAGATGCTGAGGGAGATAACGTCAAGCAAGGAAATGGAGGAGGAATCTGCTGGACAGGTTTATGGGCTGTTTGGGAAGTACCACTATGCAGCATGTAAAAAACTTTTTGCATTTTTAGAAGTAGGGCAGTGATTAGCCTGTTATTATGTGGAACAGCGTTGTGGATTACAGAGCTATAGGAAATAGTCTTAAGGAAGGGGTTGCATGAAGCCTGTGGGAGTAGTTCCATAATAATCAGGCTGTGTGCTGCAGAAATAAATATCCTATTTGGCTAGAAAGCCTGGGATTTTTTTCTGCACTGAAATGGAGCAGTTCACTGCTCAGAAGCATTTGAATCTAAGATGAACATGTGAAGCACCCAACACACTTGGGTTTTCTTTTCTAGTTGCTTTTGAATTCAACCATGAGCTAAATAAAAAAGGACCCTCCATGAGCATCAGCACATATTCAGAATAAGTTTTTCAGTCGGTTGAAAAAAGAATGACCATTTTTATTGTTTACTATTGTTTATTATGTTTTCTTTTCTACTTTGGGTTTCTGAAAATGCTCTTGAAAGACTTTTTTTTTTTTTAATTCCCCAAACCCTTTGCTGCTTTGCTTCTTTTTACCATATTCCCTACATCAACTCAGACTTTCTGTAGCTATTACAGGCTTTTGTTCTCCCATGCTTTTGGACTGATGTCCTCGAGAGCTCCAAGCCCTCTAAAGGGTATTTCTTGAGGAAACTGCCAGTTTTATGTTCCTCACTCAGAATACCAAGAATTATCTGCGCTGTGCTGACACTGTTAGTTAGAAGGCAAGATCAGTCTTCTAAACACACACTCGGAGTTCAGTTTTAATGTTGTTTTTTGTCTATCTGGAATTCTTTTTATCTACGTGTTCCTATTTTATCAAGCAAGTATTGTGCCTTGTAATCCTGCATGCTTGCAAAGTATCCATCTTCAGCCAGGGAAATAACTTGGATACCGTTTAATTTAAGAAAGGACCTTTTTAATCTGAAAAAGATGATGCATGTACAAATAAACCAAAATAATTAGCGTTAAAGGATGTCTCGTCAGTCTGGGATCAACAATGTCCCAACGAAATTACACCTATAAGCTGCTCCAAAGTGATTTCCTAAAGCACTGAGCATTTTATTTCTCTAACAGATGACTGGGTTAACTCTTTCGCTACTGTTGACCCTTATTTGTTCTGACATCTTATAATATGTCTCTTATTCCAGAGTGCTTACATGCAGCATGACCTATGATATTCTCAACAGTCTGACCTCCTGACAAAGACAAAATGCTCCACAAGTTAAATGGGAACTCAGGATATTTTATCTACCTTGTTCTCACATCTAGCTGAGATCTCGATTTTAACAGGAAATTCTGTTGGCAGAAGGAATATGTTACCTAACAGTTGTGTAAAAATTCAAAATGTGAGAATGTTTCTGCTTGATTTTGATGACAAAAGCAAAGTTGATTGCTGACTTGCAATGGGAGTTTTCCGTTACCCTGAAGTAAGTTAAGTATCAGCATAATACTCTGAAATAATTTTCTGGTTCAGGCAAGTTGGCTTTCCATTATTTGCTGGATGATACCACTATTCTTATGCACTGTTAAATCCAATTTGGTCTTCTGGGCTGAGGGTGCCAATTTTGGCTAATCTGACACATTCATTTTACTGTATTGCAAAATATACAAAAAAAAGTGTGCCCATGGCCACCCTAGTAGTGCTGGACTCCATCAGAGAACTCGCAGAGCCAGGCTGGCTCTCCTGGGGGATGCCGCCCAGTGCAGGGGAAGAGAAAGGAGGGTGGAGGGAGACAAAGGTGGCCTCAAAGCAACTTCATGCCCTCTGTTTTCCTGCAGCTCTTGTGGCCAACGTGATTCTTTGTGTCCCGGTGAGATGGCCCAGAGTAGTATTGAAAAGTGTGTGCTATGGGATGTTGATTCTGCCCCTCCAGCCTCTGGTATGCTTTTGTGTTGGGGCTTCGTGGGAGCTTGCACAAGACAGCCTGTGGTTGTACTATGTAATTCTCACCCAAGGGAATCAGCAGTAACAAACATTGTGATTGTTTGCCTTGCTTATGGGAAGAGCTCAGCCATTCTAACTAGATTGGCAAAATTTAGAGAAAAGGGCTAAATCATGTCCTCTGATGTAGGTTTTTGTGGAAACTGCTATTTGCTGAGGGCGTAGAGCCAGTTAGCCGTGTTGCATTTCTCCCCGTGCTGGTAGGTGCGTGGATGATGGAATGAGTGCATGTCGCTCTTGTACCAAACACTCAGTTTTTGGAGTGTGCAGTAAAATGCCCAGGGCCATCAAAATGCCATGGATTGACTGGGTCCCACTGTTTGTGAGGCCGGTGAGCCCTGCGGTGGGCTGCAGGCCAAAGCACTGGCACACCACAACTCTGTCACTGCTCCCTCATCTGGGTTTTCTTTCAATGGAAAGCAGGAGGTGTCAGATGGATTATGCGCACCAGAGGCCCATCAGCATCCAAGGGAAGATGTGACTCTGAATGTGGGAAGTGCCCTCAGAATCCCCAGTGTAGTCACCCACTGAGACCTGAGTTTGACCAACTTCATTACACTGTCCTCAGCAGAGCCTAGTAGATGCAGGAAGGAATCACTTGCTGATCCAGGAGCATGAAATATGAGCACAGCCAGGGTTTTTTCTCTTCCTACTGCTTCTGCTTGGAGCCAGAGTAACATTGTCCTAACTCATAATTTATGGCTGTTCTTTATAGCAATTAAAAAAAAAGGAAAGAAGCTTTCTGGCACTATTTGCTGAAATTCTCTTCCTTTTAACACAGTCAAATAATTCATAATTAGAAAGAGTAGTGTACTTTACTCACTCTGTCCTGGTTATACAGAAACTCATTAAGCACCACGCGTGCAAGTGCGCTGTTTTATGTAAACAAGACCTCTGAGAGAGATATAGATGTCTGATGAAGATGAAAAGGAAAACAGACTAATACCAGGCCACATTAATAATGGCCATGTCATGTTCTTAGAAAACAAAAGTCATCTGCTGTGCGATTATTGCACATTTCACAGCAGGACGGGGGCACGGTAAAGAACAGAGATGTGTATGGAAAGGCTAGCTACAGATTTTAGATCCAAATGATTTAGTTGCAGCTAGGTTTGAAACTTTGCATGATTTTCATTCTTTGATGAAATGGGATGGTCTCTGTTATGCTCCCAAGTGCTTAAGACTGGTGTTTTGTGAATATTCTTTACTGAGACCTTCAGAAGGTAGTTGCATTTCACAATGAACTCGTCTAACCTTCAGCAAATGAAGCTGGCATAATCTGTCTTTTTATGTGTAGGTAGGATTTAGATTATTGATGCACTTAGCTGTGGCCTCTGCTGTTAGCAATATATTTAAACTGAATGCATAGTTGTAGTTTAAAACTCTTCCTCTGGCTGCGTCCCTTAGTAGTGCTGTGTTTGGTTTGGGCTCTCTGAAGTAGTTTAGCTTTTCCCTCCAAGAGGCAGAGGCTTTGACCGCCTTAGCCTCATAGCCCTGCCATGCTCTCTGTGGTTTTTGGAGGGGGTAGCCCTCCTGAGCTGAAATAAAATTCTGCTCTACTCCCTTCAGGGTTTTCTTTTTTGCGTGTGCTGTGATTCTTGTTTCTGAAAATCAGAAATTGCATGAGAAAAAATGCAAGTAAAAATGGCTTGGGGAGGCTTTCAACCCAGTTTTATGGAACGGAGAGAATGAGGTTTTCCCTGTGTTGAGGAGTCCTTCGCTTTGCTTAAATGTCGAAAAAGGAAGTAAAACCCCCAAGCTCCACAATCTCTGGAAGATCATCAAACTTGCATAACTTGAAGTAGCCAGGTTCTAAAGTCCTTAAACCTGTATACTATATAGTTATACATATATAGATTAATACATATATTTACATGATACAAATCTATGTGTGCGTATATACATACGCATCTACAGAAGCACTTAGTAAAATAGTGCACTTTTTTCCAGTAAAATGCAGGGCTTGACCAGGCTGAGAAGATGTAATACGTAACTTCCACAATATGACTTTCTCCATTCCAAAATAAGCAAAATTTAACTTAAAATGTCATTAACAGCAGTTTACATTATCCACATAAAACGACATAAAGGTCAGACACTTCCACTGAGACTAGATAAACATGCCAGAAGTATGCTAGCTCGAATGTTCACTGAGATGATTTTAAAGGCACAGTTTACATAAATATTTGTACTATCGTACTTATATGAACTGAGCCGTCTTAACTTTTCCCATAGATAATTGTGTAGACGTGCTGAAGTATAGGCTGTAGGCGCTTATGCCATGCCTTTCACTGGCAACAGTTTTGTGTAACATAATAAGCCCGATTACCACCAGCACTGAAGCAAATGGTTCGGCCTCTTTGAATCTCTTTTTACGACCAAACTCTCCAAGATGTTTTCTGAACAAACTGTTAGTTTCTTCTCTGTTCCCTTTTCCACAGAGTTAGTGGCTGTGACTGATGCTACATGTTCATGATCAGGAGTTCCCAGAGGCTCAGTCTTTATGTACATGATCACAGCCTGTACTCTTGGAAATGATAATGAAACCTCATTAGAAGAATGGGGCTGTGAAAATAAAGGCACACTGAATATGAGCATAATTGATAGACTTTGGGCAGTCCCTTTCAATGCCCTTCCAGTGTAAATGATCTGTTCTTCTAAGTCACTTAGTGAATTTAGTGGAGCTTGCTTTCTTCAAATTGTTGTTAAGCTCTTCTTCTATGCGTTAAGTTTTTGACAGTCTCTGTGGAAGTGACTACCGTGCTCTTGTCTATTAAAATATTTTCTGTTGTAAGTACTTACCGCTCTTTCTGCATCTCTGTGGTTAGAGGCTAATGGTTACAGCAGTGACAAAAGGTTATTAATAAAACTGAAAAAGTGTCTGCTTATCCCGTAGAGCCAGGAGGGTCTAAACTCCCAAAAGACTCAGTTGCAACGAGTCCTCTGTTTTCATTTTGAGTCTCAGAATAAGTATTTAAGAACTGCCCTGTAATCCAGTTGTGGATGGGAATCATAGTAGAAGGCTTACCTGCAGCCCGTGTGTTTTCTGCTACCGAAGATGTGTAAGCAATAGATTCTCAGCTGCTGTACAAATTTTCCAATAAAAAACCAGTAGCTCTCCATTGCTTCCTCTGAAGGACGCCCAAGGAGAGAGTGAGCTATTGCTGGAGCATTAAGTTGAATAGGTTGAGCAGAGATAAGATAAAATTTGCCTAGTAGAAAAGTACTGCGCTGGTGCTAAAGCATTAGTGGACAGTTCTGCTTTACACAAAATGGGTCCCTCAGTTTGTACTTGCTCGGCTTACACGTAAAACTATGTATTTTCTAGCTGCTGGCGTCCAGTGATCATAGAATCATAGAATGGTAGGGGTTGGAAGGGACCTCTAGAGATCATCTAGTCCAACCCCCCTGCTAAAGCAGGTTAGCCTAGAGCAGGGTGCACAGGAATGCATCCAGGCGGGTTTTGAATATCTCCAGAGGAGGAGACTCCACAACCTCTCTGGGCAGCCTGTGCCAGTGCTCTGTCACCCTCACAGTAAAGAAGTTCCTCCTCATGTTCAGGTGGAACTGCCTGTGTTCCAGTTTGTGCCCATTGCCCCTTGTCCTGTCGCTGGGCACCACTGAGAAGAGTCTGACCCCGTCCTCTTGACATCCACCCTTTAGATATTTGTGAGCATTGATCAGATCTCCTCTCAGCCTTCTCTTTTCCAGGCTGAACAGACCCAGCTCTCTCAGCCTTTCCTCATAAGAGAGATGCTCCACTCCCCTAATCAACTTTGTGGCCCTCCGCTGGACTCTCTCCAGTAGTTCCCTGTCTCTCTTGAACTGGGGAGCCCAGAACTGGACACAGTACTCCAGATGCGGCCTCACCAGGGCAGAGTACAGGGGGAGGATCACCTCCCTCGACCTGCTGGCAACGCTCTTCCTAATGAATCCTAGGATGCCATTGGCCTTCCTGGCTGCAAGGGCACACTGCTGGCTCATGGTGAGCCTGTTGTCCACCAGCACTCCCAGGTCCTTCTCTGCATCATCTGCAGTGATGTCAAATGAGGTTCCTCTTGGCACTCCCAAGAAGCCTGACTCAATGCAGATATGCACCAGGTGAGCACGCTGAACAAGGGTAAGCAACTTTCTGCTCTCAATGAGCCGCATGCCAAATTTCTCAAGTGGCTGGGAACTATCAGACTTGGAGAGCAAGGGGAAGCAGTGGGTGCAGTTCACCAGCAGGCGATGATTGTGGCCTCTTACTGCAAAAGCAGTAATGGAGGGCATAAAACCACATGCCAGAGAAACTTAGCAATACTGGCCTCTGCCCTCCCTGCTGACTCACTTCCTTCTACAGCTGCAATTTTGGACTGGCACAGGAGTTACATGATTGCTGAGCTTTGTTCCCGGCCATATGATCCATCCTCAGCCTGAGAGCGCGCTCGAGCTACTTGCAAACTGCATGTACTCAGAAAGCAGAACTTGGCAATCCTTGCGCTAACCTATGTCTGTGCTTATGAGACTCATAATGTAGGAGCCACCTCAACGGAGACAAGTTAAGCCAATGCTCATGTGCTTGGAAATCCTCCTTAGTCCCGGGTGTATTTGCTTTTCACTGCTCCAAACTGTAGCTGACGAGAGATGCTTCTATGTCTTCCTCACTTTTTTTGCTGTTTTTCTTCTTGTTCTCTCTTCCTGTATTTCTATCTTTATGCTGATTGATTATCAATGATATACAGCTTTTGGCCTAAGCTTGGTGAGTTGGATCTTGAGGATTTGGTTTCTTTATTGAATATCCATGACCCAGATGTTTTTGGGGGAAATCTACTGATAAATTGGACACAACAGAAGCATTAGAGATGATTGGTTGCTGTTATTTCAATACAATGCTATTATAGGATGTAATCATAAAATCATAAATTCCCATTGCTGAATTCTTGCAGACATAGTCAAGAGGGTTTCTGGAAAGGCTGTGAATTAAGTACCCAATTCCTTGTCGAACTGGAACCGAAAAAACCAAAAAGTTGATTGGAGTTTTGGGGTTTTTTTTAAATTGTTTGCAAAGACTGAGGCAGTTTGAAGTAACCATAGTGCCAACATTTTCTAATGGAAGAATTGAAGTGGGCCATGTGCCTTTCGTAAGTATCTCCAGAGGATTTACTTCAATCACAAATCAAACGTAACTAAAAGTAAGAAATGCTGCATGCCCATAAGATCCAACCACAATGGAGTTAACAATGAATTGATTCTATGCTAAACTGTGTTACATCACAAACCAGCAGCAGAATTCAAACCCACTTTGACAATGGGAAACACTAATACGGCTGCCTGAATAGGATTTTTCCTCTCTCCGTGGTTGGAGTGCTGTGTACATTTCAAAAGATAGGGGCTCTGCTTTCACCAAACAAATTGTCATTTTGTTTGCAAGTTTGAAGGCCAGAAAAATCAATTAAGAAACAAAGGCACGCAGGTCATGCAGTGGCAGCAGAATGGCCCTCCGTCCGTACTGGAAGACACTTGGTGCAAATCGCACGGCGGCAGAAATGCACCACCGGCAGCTTGTATGGTAGCCCTCGTCCCCTGTCCCAGCCCCTCTCTCCTCTCTGTTCCGTTGAATAGTTTCCTGTGAAACAACTGACTTTTCCATCCGGTGCGCTAAAATCCAAAGACAGCTGCACGTTTGTCAGGTGTGTTACTGCTAATCTTCGGATTTTAAAATAAAAATGGGAAAGCAGAGGATAATTGATCAGTTTGTAGCTGGGAGGTGGTACTTGTTTGAGATATGTGCAGATTATGCTTTTCTCTACCAGTGCAAAAATCCGAACAAATTATCTGAAAGAACAACTGGCACCGGGGTGAGGGTGTGTGTGCGCGTGCGGGTCTGTGTTTGTGTGCATGGTGTGCCTGGTAGGGTTTTCTACCCCCTCTTGCAAAGCATAGGCCTTAATGAGTTCCAGGGGGACAGTGGCTTGTCAATCACAACATACTTTTCAAGTAATAGTCATCTCTGCCCCATCACAGAACCACAAGGCATGAAATAATTAGAAAGCCCAGAGTAACTGCTCTGTTTTACAAGAGCAAAATCCTTGTGTGGATCATTTACATAAACTTGTCACTTCCCATTACGGTTCTAATGCAAGCTGGGTAATAATCATGGGACCAGGAGAGGAGAGGTCAAGGTATGATGCTCCTCCATCTTTGAAGCACGAGGTACGCATGTGCCCAGCTTTCCATCCCCCACTGAATTAATGTAAAGTATCTTTTATTTTCCATTAAATAAGAACTATTCATGCTGCTATGGTAGCAGACCATGTGCAGCCTCCTCTTCTTAAGAGAGAAAAAAGGCTTTTGCGTCAAGCCATTGTTAGGGGAGAATTCACTTTGAGGAGCATTTCAAAGCTGATCCGATTGGGGAAGGAATAATGTTAAATATTTGGTATGAAATATTTATAAGATGCACAGACGAACATCTGACAAAGTCGCCTGGAAAATACACATTCTCGTCTTTGACAATTTTAGCTCTTTCTCTCTGAACGAGAGGGTGGAGAGAAGGTGTGCACATAGTGAGAATTGTGTGTGTGTACAAATGCGTCTAAACACACGCACGCATGCACGCACGCAGAGGCAGACACACTTGCGTACAAATGCCTGAATGGGTTGATGGGATTTAAGGCAATCTGCATCTGAATACTGTTCTCCAAAGATGTTGGCAATAAGGGCTTGCTGAAGTCTGTTTTAATCATTGTGAACGAGAAAGCTCTGCGCTAATGCCTATTGCGAGGGGCATCCGTAGACTAACGGAGGTGATGGCTGCTGCTATTGCTGCTGCTGTTTTCCGGCAACCATTTTGTTGGTGCTCTTCACAACTGTCGTAGGGCACCACCTGCATTTCTGCCACACGAAAACAAGCCTCTGCTTTTTGCGCAGCTTGACTTTCCCCACATGCATCCCTGCATGGCTGTTTTGGTTTACTTTTATTTTTAGTAATGAGTACAATAAAAGATAAGCAAAGAGCAGATTTGCTTATAGGCAATCGGAATTGTATTTTTTTTAACCTTTTCATCTCTTTTGGATAAAACAAGGCAAAATCTTTTTTTTTTTTTTCCCAAGGGTCTGAGAGAGGTTTCGGAAAAATGGGTTATCACCTCACTCGCAGTCCTTATGACAAGAGATAAAGAGAGAATGTAATGGCTCACTCCTTATGGCAGTCACAGTGAAATGCCCAGGGATCGCATATATTAAATAACCAGGATAAAGGAAACCATGTGATCTGCTTTCCTTGTAAGGGGATCTAATAGCGCTCTCTTAGAAACCTTATTTCCTTTTCCTTTTTTTTTTTTTTTTTCAATGTCTCTTTGCCTGCCCCACTTGTACTGGCTGCAGGCTGTTGTTATTCTCTTGTGTAAATGCCTGTCTGGTTTAGGCTGTAAACAGGTTGGAGCCAGACCCTTCTGTCTGTCTGTAAAGATCCTTTTTTATACATGCAGTGCTATACACGCAGTAATTAATAGCAATGGTCTTGATGAACTAAAAGGCTATATATTTCTCTCTTCCTGTGGGCTGGGGATTCACTCTCGCTTTAAAAATCTCTAGTTCAAATACCCGAGGCAGGCTCCATGCATTGTACAACGTGTTTTTGTGTGAGCAGGCGGCTCAATAGCAAGGCAGCATCGTTTGCCCTCATCTGCCAGCTTTTGTCTTTGAGTGGAAGTGTGGGGCCTGGTGAGAGGTAGGATATGAACTGTGTCCAGACTCTGTTTCTTATCTCCGAGATCACCAAGAGGGAGAGCATTGTTGATGGATTTAAATCAGCTTTTTCTCCCCTTGTGCACAACAAAAGTCTAAATCCCTTTTCAGGCCAGATTGCTCCATTTCGCTGCATGGGCTAGGCAGATTGGAAACATGTTTGTCACTCAGCTTTTCTCCCAACCTAATCAGTGGACACTGGGGTGGTGGGATTTCGGTGCTCAGTGTATCACCCTTTAATCTATGGAGTTGGCCTTTAAAAGCTGCTGATGCCGTTGCTGCTATGTGTGAGCTGCTGCTGTCTTTCATTTCTGAAGACAGATACAAAAATAATGTTAACCACGAGCGTAAGCAGAGGGTTTAGCAGGGATTTGAATCTAAAATGTGATACTTAACACCGGCCAACTTGATTTGGTCCAGCAGAGCTGAACCCCTTATTCTGTTATAATAACGTGTGTTGTATGTGGAGAGGATTGCAGTGGGATTTACTGCCTCTGTGTTTCAGTTCTGCTGGTCAATGGGCCTAAATGGTGAATAACCATAAGCCACAGGGAGCTATGTTTGGAAAAAAGTGGCTCGGCAGACCTGTCTGCAGGTTTCAAAGGTCTCTCTAGTAACACCACAGGCTCACCCCAGGGTCTTTGCATTTGCTGAGGTCCGTGGCATGCCGACTTCATCTCTGCCTTTGCACACCAAGCAGGTGCAAAGACGCAGGTTAGCTCTCGCGAGTTTGCAGAGGTCAGCAGGATGCTAAAAGGGAGAGTTATGCGATAGGTGTGATGAAGGATGTTAAAAGGTTGAAAGGAATGTAGGCTCTTCAGGACAGAGGCTGCAGCTCTGTTTACAGACAAACAAGTCTGTATCTGCATGCACACACACATGTACCTGTTGTGCTAGGCACAGCCTGAAACAGATATTGACAGAGGTCTCTAGATAAACACAAGGTAATTCCTTCCAGGAAAGGTATATTTCATTGACTAGGTATGCTATAACATTTCTAATTTTTTCTGCGACTAAAACGAACTGTGGATAAACTACCTCACGTCTCCTTGAACCACATCTGTACTGTTGTGTGGTATTGAAAGGTCCCGATAACATGCAGAATTGCATCTACGAGCCCCGTATAATGCCCCGTATGCCCATGAGAAGCTGGGGTACGGAAGAAACGTGGAACTGGGCACTTGGGAAGCAAGGGTGCTTCAAAAATTCAGCCTCAATGTACAAACTTAACTCTCTTTTGAGGAGGGGGTGGCTGGGTGAAATCAAACAGTTTTTCAGGACTCCATGGAGTTCACCGACAGACAGGGAGGAAGGCTTGCTGGTGCTCCTGCCAGTCTGGCATCCCAGATTCCTGCCAGCCTGCCCCTGGGGGTCTCGGGTCCCTGCCTGGAGCTCCCACCTTTCTGGAAGGACAGGAAGCTTTTTCATTTTTCTCTTTTCATCATTTAAAATACAAAAGAGTTTTGAATGAAAGTTCCATTTTGAGCAAGCTCGAGTTCTTTCTTTTTAGTGGTTGTAAACTATGGCCAGTTGTTCTGTTTAAGTACTGAGTAACTCCTTTTAGTTTTGGCTACCGAAGGACAGCAAGAAAAATACATCTTCTTTCAGAAACCCTCCTTTGTGTTTGGGTAAGGACACAGATTTTTCAAGACTTTCTGTATTTTCTCTACTCCTAGAAGAGCTGGAGGACTATAAAACAGGCCATAAAAAGGCAAATTTTCCCATGTGTTTGTCCTGGTACTGATTGTCCCAGCCCCTATTCCTGCCTGGATTAATAACTGAGAATGTTTCCAGCAACTTTGAGTATCCAAGCCCAAAATGTCTAATGAGATGGACATTGTCGATATCTACGGCAAGAGCCTTTGGCCTGGTTATGAATAAATAATGATCTTTTTTGAAGATGCCGTTCCAGTGGGTGAATCTAGAAGTAGGGGCTGAGAATTGGTTAGTAGCAGAGAATGCCAGGTAGGGTTTCTGTACAGCAGGAGCGGATGAGAGGCTATGATGAACGTGCTAAAAACAAAATGTGAAGGGGTAACCCATATTTCTCAAAAAAAGAAATTTTCATTTTTCCCAACATGACAGTTGAAATCCTGGACACAGTATACTTAACGGTACAAGTGTAGCTGGCTGGTGGGAGAGGCGTTTAACCCAGTTCCCTGGTGAACCACGTGCATGCAACGCATATGAGGACTGCACAACAGCGAGAACCTGGTTCCAGTAGTGGGAAACAGGTGGTTTCCTAGCCGATGTCTCTCTTTTAAAGCAAACTGCATACATGCACATGTATATACATATTTATATATATTTATAGCCAATTTAATTAAACAAAATTCCTTACAAGCTGAGACTGCACAAGACAAGATTCAATCAAGAACTGCTTTTTTTTTTTCAATTCCCATGTTCAAACAGAAGTCCCTAAGAAAGGAGGGCTGGATATTCCACAAAGAAAATTGTTGGCTTTTCAAATAGATCATTTACAGAAGATTTTAGTTCATCTCATTGATTAACAAAGATTTGGGCTATGCCTGCATGGACCACTGATATTACAGGTTGGATTGGCAACTAAATGGGAAAAACTAGAGAAGAAACTCAGCTCAGTTTAACCGAAAGTTTAAACAGAAGTTTAACTTCAGCTGAGTAAATTTTTATTTTTTTTTCCCCTCGCTACGATGTGAATGGATTTTTCTCATTCAGGACAAAATACTCAGTGTTAAATGTAATGTTTTGGTTTATGTCACTTTTAAGGAGAGGAAATGACAAAGTAGATGCAATCCCTTTCATCTAAGAACTCTGTGATTAGGGCACTTATTCTGTATGTGGGAGGCCAGGATTACATTCCTTCCTCACCTTGAGGACATTTGAACTGATATCACTCAGATATTAGAGCTTTATTTAGGTGGAGGAGAGAGAAGTTCTTAACTCCTGTTTTTGTTCTACTTTTATTGGGGAAATACTTGAAATATTTTGGAGGCCATGGAGAGAATAATTTTGTGGCTTAGTGTACTCACCTAGGAGAAATGAGATCTGTGCTTCAGGCTGCATTTCACTGACTACTTAATTTTTAAGAGTGTAAACGTCTCCTGGAGCAGGAACTACAGCCCTTTTGTGCTTCCCCCATGACTTGTCCAACCGTTTAATGCTGAAGTTATTTTGTGCACTGAGCCCTAATGGATGATTTATTCTATGCAAAATACAACAGATTGAGCAGGAGAGACTGAGGCAGCCTGACCCCAGGCAGACAGCCTGGCAGGTAGGTTGATACCTGGTACACGCTGGCTCACACACTGTCGGGGCAAAGGCAGAAATGGGACCCAGCTCTGCCACAGCCCAGCCTAGTGCCTGAGTGACAGCTCTGCAGCTATTCGAGAAGGCTTGTAAATCTAGCAACAACTTTATTTTCTCTCCCTGCCCACCCTGACACCCCCCATCCCCAGACAAAGCTAAAAATAGCGGTCTGATTTTAAAAATAACAAAGATAAGAAACAACAGTTAGCAAAAAAACTCTTTTGCCCAGTTCTTTTCTTGACATCCTAGTCACAACTACAACTTGAAAAAGATAACAGCTGATAGTCCCCTTGATTACTCAATTGGTTGTATGCTTGAGAAAGGAGAATTGAACTTTAGTAAAACCTTAGGCCTTCTTGTCAGATCAGACAATATACTAAAAAACATTGAGACTATAAAATGAATATAGAAGATGAAAGGTAAATGAGCTTTCCAGTTACAGGAGCATTTTTTTTCCTTATTTCCCTTGTTTCTGGGGCTGAATCCTGGGGCAGAGCTACAAGAGACAGTGCAAGTAGCATATTAACAATGGAAATATTTTTAACCAAAGAAAAACATCTCAAAGATAGTACCAACAGGTTGGGACAGTTTCCTTTCATCTGGAGACTGAAGGGAAAGAGGGACAAAACACCTAAATCGTGTTAAGGGCAATCCTGTGTAGGCAAAAGGCTTACCTAGATGAGAAGGACCTTCTCACAACTTTAATCTGTGTTTTATTCCTTTTCTTGCCTTCTTACTCTCCTTGAATGATAAAAACACTGGAAGTCAGATGAATTTTATCACTTTTTCCCTGCTTTTGCACTATAAGACTGTCTTCTGCTCTCACATTAATGCTTACCCTGCTTTCTTCTAAGAGCGGAGGTCCCTTCCAGAGTCACTGCCATCAAAAGATTCCCTACCTGAGAACGATGCCAAAATAAACTGCTCGAGGTCCAACCTCCCAAGACTCTCAGGAATCCCAGCAGAGACTGATGAGTTAGATTTGGCACACATTTTGTATTTTAATATATTATTTTTCCCCTCTAGGTCATGGATATTTAGACAGATGTGTTTAGAGATTTGCAAAAATGAAGGGAATGACAAGGTTAGCTTTGTGTTATCTAAGTGACCAAAAAACCAAGAAAAAGTCTTTGCCACAGCAAGCGAGCAAGACATCAGGGCCCAGCTGTTCTAGGCTGTGATGGAGTTTGTTTTGTTCTTTCTGTTAGTAACAGACTCCCTTCAGCAGAGGTGTTAAGACCCTTATGGCCTGAATTCTTGCCAGTGTCATTCCTTTATATGAATACTTCGTACCTTTGTATTGCCTGAGATGCTAAAGCATTTGCTCAGGCCTTGTGAGAGACTGAACTGGGCATCCGATACCACCTGTGAAAATTGCACGTGCAATGGCTGCACCTTCGCCTCTGTGCTTCTGCTGGTAGCAAAGCCCTTTTCCTAAGCAGAGGTGTGATATTCAGTACTGTGGCTGCCAGAGAAGGAAAGCCTTTTAACTGAAGTGTTACACCTGAATGACTGTTATCCCTGCAGGAAAAAAAAAGAAAAAAAAAAACTTTCATGGGAGCAACAAATAACTAATGAGTCTGTCTACTGAGGAGCAGCAAGAAAAGCATGTCACCTTGTCTTGTTTGGTTTGGCAGAGCTGGAGTGCTCATAAGAGACGAAGCTGCTACAACTTGCCTCCCCTGCTCCCAGAGCCACGCAGCCTCCGCTGCCAAAAGCACTCTTCCATCGCAGTGTGCGCGGCAGGTAAGTGTCTGCCAAATGACAAAATACAAACCTCCTAATGAGCAGCTGAGGGTAGGGTGGGGATTCCAAATAGAGACAAATCTATGTCCCTCAGGAGATCTGGAGCAAACCGATCAGTATAAGAAGTATTTCACTGCTAATTAAGTCTTGATCCTTTGGCTTCACTTAAAACAGTTTGAGAGTATATCGAGTTTGAGAGCAGGTGCTGACTAGCTTGAAAGCACTGGTCCATCAAATCAGGTAAGGGTTTTATATTCAGAAACTCCCCTAAAAGGGAGACTGTAACTTGCTAAGTGATAGATATACCTAGGTCCTTTCAAGTATAATGCATTATTGACAGTTATAATGCTTCTAACTTACTTTTATTCCCCCAAATGCTTGCAAAATTCCCCTCTGCTCTGAAAGAGCCTCTTCTGTCTCATGTTTTGCCCTCTTCATTTGAGTGTATGGAATGAATGCCGAAGGAGGCATAGCCAGGTGCAGCTCGGAAATCCCAGGAGTAGTTGTTTCTGTTCTTCCTGCCTTGGTCTGGAATCCAAATCCAAACAGGAAAGTCTGATTTTAGAGGAGATGCCATCTCCGTTCCATCATCTTCAAAACTTTCAGAGGTTAAGAGCAGAAGGTTCGATGCATAGTACATCTTCTCTCCAGGTACCAGAGTATTTAGAGGAGTGGTCACCTTTTATTAGTAGCTCTTAGGTTTTCTTGACTGACCAGAATGAATAAAGGCCCAGAAAATGTGCAAATGAAAAATAATTAGCTGTGTATGCAGTGGGGAACTGAGATAGAGAGGTCATTAAAAATTTGGCTTATCTTTTTCTGCATCTGAGAAACTTCTTTCTTAGTGATCTCTATGCTACAGAAAACAACAAAGCAGTTTAGAGTAAATAAAAGCTGTACCTTGCCTTCCTACGGCTGCTTGAGGACAGAATGCAGAACGGTACATACAGCTTGCAGTATGACCAGCTCCAATTGCTCCCAATCATAAGTTGCCTTAAAATCATGGTTGAAAGACTCATTTTTCTCCTAATTTGCTCTCTGAAATATGGGTCTCTAACGCTCACTTTAAAAAAAAAAGGATCTTCCCAGTGTCATAGTACTGCATTCATGGGGCCAAAAGGATTCTCTACCTACCTCATCAGTTGAGTGAAAGGAATATTTAAAAGACAGAAAAAAAGACAGACATTTGCAAGTACAGCAGTCGTTCTTTTACTATTCCTTGTTGCATTGTCAGTGTTCTGGAAGTGAGTAAGCACTCTTTAAAATTTCTGGTATGCCTTCAAATTTCTGCTGCTCATACTGAGAATCAGAACCTGCTAGTGTACTGATGATCAATATGGGCAGACGTATTTTCTTCATCATAGTAAGGTTTTAAGTAAGGTCTTCTCTCAAGTGTTGTGGTAGTGGTATAGTTACCAGCTTGCTTCAGCCTTGTGGAATTTGGCAGACAGCTGACATTTTCTATGGAGCGACAAAAGAAGCAGCAGCACAGGGGCGTTTTCTTCCCCAGTATCTTGCCTTGTCATGAGAAATCTTTGCATGGCTTTCTCTGCCCTTCCTATTGCTGTGTAGTGCCCTTCTGTGGCTTGAGGTGTGTGGTGCTCTCAACACTACAGGCTCCTGAACAGTTAACATGAGGCTAGTGGGCCAGCGGCTGTCTAAATTAATAGTGTTGTATGGATGTAATTGGAGGTAAAATTCCCCCTGCAAGAGATAAACAAACTTAGTCCAATGCGCCTTGTACTGTGCAGCAGACCTGTGTTCTTCAAGCTCCACTAGTAGTGTGTCATTCACCCAAGACACTTATGCTGATTTTGTAATGAGGATTCTTGGTGCCTGTGCTCCAATCACAGTTCTTTACTACCTGAATAAAGAAGTCTTCCTAACTGGACGGAAGTAGTGAAAGGATTTCCTTTTCTATCGACAGATCTGCTATAAAATATCCATTAATGAGTTGTGACAGCTACACCTGCTGAAGAGTGTTTTACTGAGTTTAAACATCATAAGTAAACAGAGTTGCCCAGTACATTGCGTGGATGAGAAGTGGTTGAAGTGTAGTGTGACAGAAATTACAGTATAGGGGTGCATAGACAGAACATCCCTATTTATATCTCAGAAAAACATAGCATCAGTGCAGGTCCATTGTTATGTAGTATCTCTGATACTAAAAATGTGGTTTCCTGAAGAAATTTGGCCTAAATCGTTTACAAGGTGAAGGGCCTGCGAACCTCTTCCATCTGGACCTCACTACAGGCCCAATGTGGCTGAGTGAATTAGCGTATTGTTTTCAGCAGGTGAAGGAATAAAAAGGGGTAAATAAATTAAGCAGAACATCCAACATGCTAGGCCATCAGCTCCGATGGCTATACCTTTCATTTGCTCTTGATTTGGAACACTGTATAATTATTAATGGTGTGATCCCAGAAACAGAAGTTGGAAGGAAATAAGAACATAGGATTACGGCTCTCCAGTTAAAATGTGTTTGTGATGTCAGTTCTCCATCGTACTGTAGTTCCTTTGTGCTCCAGCAGTGGGGATGAAGGCTGCTTAACATTTGTCTCCATGGGTTTGGTTTTGGGAGGGAAGGACTCAAGCGTGAGCTTGCAGTTGGGGAACGTGCACCTTCCAACCAAGCTCCTTTGACATAGGGCCCAACTATTTCTAGCTGCAGAGCATCCTCCTTTGCTGAGGCCCTTTTTGCCAGGTGAAGCTAGCACGAGAGGTCGCAGAGCAAGAGAGGGGCTTGGCACCAACTTGTAGAAACATAAAATGCATGTGGATTAGGAGATCTAAACCTCATACGCAACAACTGAAACATGGAAAGTGATCTGGCAAGCCCCATGAAGGTGTTTTCTAAGCATGATCAGCCAGCCCAATGTGCATTTTCAGCACTGCCACCATACAACCAGTAATCTATGGTGCCTTGTGCTGTTTTTTTCTGGTTGCCACAGCCCCTCTTTGGAGCTAAATTAAGTTAGTGAAGCTGTTCTAATGTGAAAGGGGTGAGAAAAGGACACAAAGTTTGCTTCATCTTTTCCGCTTTTGCTCCATTCCTGCATTTGGCAGAGCTTGGCAAAGCTTGGTTGAAATGGTGAATTGGTGCCACTGGCTCTATTGCTTTCTGAAGTGGTTAGTGCATGGGTCAAAGTTTTGACATGTCTGAAATTGACCCATTTAGCATGTCTGAGATTGATCCACTGAGCCCAGACTGCAGTCACACCGAGTGGCTCAGCCAACGCCGTGTCCGATACCAGCAGCAGAAATAAGGCGTAAGGCCTTTATGCTCACACATCCCTCGGTTAAAAGACCATCCTCACTTGAATTCACTGATTGTCTTCCACACTAGATTCTGCTGCATGTGTCTGAAAATAAATTATGCATCCAAATTAGTGTTGGAGGCCACTGTGTCTTTCCCAGCCAATACTCCCTGAGGCTTTTGATGCCGATCAGAATGTGGATAATTTCCTGTGAAGGTGGAAGAATTGCGAGATACAGAAATAATATTTAAACTGTGGTTGTTCTTATTCCACATAATGTTTTAAAACATTGTTTGAAGCTGGTGTGCTGGAGGAAGCAAGCTAAAATCAGCACAATTCTTCCTCACCTTAATTGCAGTCCTTTGCTTGAAAGAGGAGGAAAACTCACATGTTGATGTACTGCTATCGGTTTTTAGAGGAGCTGAACAAGCCCAATAGAAATGTTAAAGGAGTCAGCACTCTCCTCACCTCTGTCTCCCAGCCTCTCACTGGGACAGATATTCAGCACCCCCAAGATATGGCAAATGTCCAGTTGCTTGCGAGGCCATATCCTTGCATTTGAGCTTGGAGCTACCAGCTGGCAGAGGCAGCAGCCCTGTGCCGTCCGGGTGGTTACAACCAGTGACTTTGAAGTTCTGCCCTTCAGCTATCTCCTGTTGCATGCAGCTTGTGATACACGAGTCTGTGTCCTGCAGCTGTCACCGTTTAAGTCAGCAGGCATTTGAAGCAATGCTGGCCACCCCAGGGAAAGGGGCAAGAGTTGAACAAAGTCTTCATCTTCAATTAAACCATTGGGATGCCAGTGCAGAGTCTGATTCCCTGCCACTTTCTCCTCTAAAACAAGTCTCATGTCTGAGCTTTTTAACAGGCAAGAACAGAGGCAGCTGCCAAGATCTGCTAGTCAGTATGGGTTTGAACCAAAGGGAAAAATCAGTAACGGTGTCAACTGCTTTGTAAGTGGAACAAGACGAGTTTTAGGTAGTGATTTCAGTAAGCTCCAGCTCCCCTATAGACTGCTGTCTTCAGTTTGAAACTTTGCTGCTGAATATGTTAGAGGAAGCCAACAGGAATACCCAGGCAGCTAAACCAGCAGAAGGGTTTTAAAATGTTTCCTTACAGTGAACCAAGTTCAGCTCCAGTGTAAGTGCAATTCCTACTAAAGCCAGTTCTGAAACTGCTGCTGAAGACAGTTTGAAACCAGCTGTCCAGGTCTTAGTCTTGCGTCTGGGCTGTCTTCGCCGGGAAAGACTTCATCATGCAAAACATAAGCAGGAGGAAAATATGACCCACCTGGCTTTTGCACCCATTTAGTCCTGGGCTGAATTTGCTCAAGTATCTCTTTTTTGTCTTTCTTGCATATCGAGTATGCCTGCCTGTTTTGAGCCACAACAAAAGCAATAACAACAGACTTTGACACCTGTGTTTCCTCCAGCTGTGAGTCTCATCTTTTTCCTGCAAACCACTTTCTCTGCTTCAGAATGCAGAGCCAGTTCTCAGAATTACAAATGCCACTCTGCAACAAATGGTCTCTTCGTTTGCTTTATCTGTACAAGTATGTGCTTCTTGGTCTTATTTGACTGTTTCTATGATCTTTACATGCTGCAGGGTATGCCCCTGACTTATGGAGTGAGTTTGATACAAATTGCATAACAAAACAATTTACAGTGCAGGCTCACATGTTTAAATCCATGGTTATGTTCTTAAGGGTCTGACTTTTTCTCTCCCTCACCAGCTGTCCTCCCTTAGTGACTAGTGCTGATAACAGCCCTGCTGAGAAAGCAAATGGCAGAAAACAAATTGCTTCTTAAAAAAAAAAAAAAAAAGAAGGGGGGAGGGAGTGAAGAAGCAAAAAGGAAAAGAGGGTCAGAAAAAGTTATTCTAAAATGCAAACTGCTGTTAAGCCTGAATAACTAGACTGGCAATCTTTGATAAGGCTGGAATCATTGCCACTGAAATGAGTGGAAAATGTTGTCATTCACAGCAGAAGAGCAGAACAGGAATTTATGGTATGAAAGTTGTCTGTCTTCTACCGCATCTGTATACACCATGTGCTGGGCCACTTGGCAGGCCAGGAGATTACGTAAAAAAAAAAAAATCTTGGAAAGTCTACTGTCTTTGTTTGATATATCAGAAATGCTATTCGTCCATAACCAAAGCAGCAGCTCTATATTAGAATTTTTTAATAGAGTAGGGAATATATCCAGGAGAAACAAAAGCTGTCCTGCTCCCATTTAATGAACTTTCAATGGGACAGCATAGAATAAAAAAAAATATGATGGGCAATAGCATAAGAGTAACTTCTGACCCGCGCCTTACTCTGTAAAAAGCCATTAACGTTTACAAGAAAAGTAGACAACCCAAATAAACTCACATCATATGGATTTTACCTGCTGTATCACAGCAAGAAAAAATAGTACAGGTAGAATAAAAGCCATTGCAGTGCTCCAGAGGTTGTAGCCGAGAAGTCAGGAATGTGTGATGTAGTTGAAACCCCTTAGACAGCTTTGAAAATTTTACCCTAAGCTTCCAACACTGAACTAAATTTAGGTCAGCCTGATCCACCTGATTCCCCTCAATGGGTCTGAGGGAGGAATTCTGTCTGGGTAGACATGTCTCCCAACCTAGATAATTAATTGGATTCATTTATTTTAATTAAAACAGGAATAATTTTACATCACAAATTAGTTGTCGCTATTTTTATTTTTTTTACTGTTCGCATTTAAGTCAGCTGGAAAGATCAAATAGACTTGTTCATTTCCCTCTTGCTTGTAGTTGTTTTTCAGTCCACTTCCTGCTCAAGTTCTTATGCACAAGACGTTTTGCTTTCTATTTAAACTCTACTGTATGTTTTCAGCAATATTATTTAAACCGTGTCTAATCCTACGAGTTTCTTTTGTGCCATTTGTGGTCTATTGGACTTTCCCGGCTCTTTCATAATTATTTGGAGCCTTTAGCGTGCATTGGTAACTTCAAACGTGCAAAAGGAGTCACTCTTCTGGTTAGGAATTTTTCATTTGGGAGGTGTGTGATCCATAGTACACCATTTTATATCCCCCAAACCCAACTTACAAATATGAACAGATAGCAGGTGATTAAATTTGGAGAACTGCTACATTATCGTTTTAGGAATTAATAGACAGCCCAGGACTCATTTAATACAGTCCTTAAAAGCCTTTGTTCTAGCAAATAAAAAAGGGCAAGCCTGCTTCTGATAACTTTGCAGTCTACTCTCAGCCATTCCTTTCCATGTTTTGACCAAAAAGAGCCCAGGCTTTGCAAGTATACTTAGCTTACCCTGGCACGTTTGTGCATCGATAGTAAAAAGCTCATTCCTAACCCGGCTGCATCTTTTAGTCCCTTTATATTACCTTGCTGTATAAACTGCAGAACACATACCAGGCTCAAAAATATATTCGTAAAGGCCTCATGGTCTTTACATGACCGTATGTTAGATGGTTCTTCCTACAACTAATAATAAGAATTAACCCATCAAAAGATATCAAGAGAAAGTTATTTGCATAATGGGTGCATCAGGTAAGCTTGTACTTTCAGAATAAAGTATGAGCTCATGTATTTTGACAAACAGGGTAAAATTATTATCCCTCAGTTACACTCAGTCTCAGAGAGCCTACACAACTTCATGTATTCTGTGATAGTGTTGCGTATGCTTTTAAAAGCTATTCGTAAGCAGCGTACTTCCTCTTGCTTTATTTCACAGTCTGAAAAATGCTACTGTCTTCATATAGAATCTATTGTAACGTGATCAGGAAAATATTTAGCGTTCTGATTTTTTGAACCACTTGAATTAAAATGTTGTACTCTTTCCATAGACCTCTGCACCATAATAATAAAAATACACACAAAAAGTCTCCCTGCTTTATAGGTGACAAAAGTGATTTTTACAGAAGTGCATGAGCTTTCATCTCATTTGAATTTTGTAGGACCTTTCTATAAGGACAGAATGTCTGGAAAATATTATGTTACCAAAAAAGGAGATTTTCTACTTGAACTGTTTTCTGTCAGAGGTAGTTCAGATAGATTGGGCAATGAAACTACCTATTGTAAATTACTATTTTTGCACATATTTCTCTCTGACTTCTCAGCTGGTCCTGCCCATCTCTAATGGGCAATGGCATTGAGAGCTGTGCACTGGCCTCTGGGTCTGTCACAAGGCTTGGCTGGGGCTGGACCTTCTGAGAATTGGCACAGCACACTTTCACACGCTGCAAAAATAATTTCTTGTGCTAATCCCTTGTGGCATTTACATATTACACAAGACCCTCTTTATAGTAGAAAAAAACAACGTTTTCCCATGACCATAGTTAATGTACTGTAAATCTGTGAACTGTTGGATCTATGAGCCACATCTCGGGATACTTTGTCCTTCAGAAAAAGGCTTGATGCAGCAGTATGGTCTGTATCAGAGAGGAAAGCTCTAGTGTGGTTAAAACATTAGTTCTAGGCTCGAGAGGTCTGAGTTAAAATTTACGCTCATCTACTGACTGCTGCGTGACTAGTTGTTAGGGCACTACATAAACACAAACCTAAAATAGATCCTCTTGTGATAGACACAAAATTCAAGAGTTGAAGAACATCTGTCCTGGCTCGACCCTTCTATCCAGGTGTTGTAAGCAGATGCACAGGGAAGACTAAAAGTAAGGAAAGAAATATACCTCCTCCAAGTATTCTCCTAATTCCCAACATTTCATAAACCTGACGTGTGGGGTTATTCTGGGTTGTTCTGTTTAATAACCCTGAATGTCTGTCTCTCCAAGGTTCTTCTGCAGGTTCCTTGTCAACCCACGCAAGCTTTTTCCATCCACAATGTCCTTTTGTAGGGAGTTCTGTAGCATACAGAACTGTCGTCTTTTATTTTTCCTGAGTCTTGCTCTTGCGAGTTTCATTTGGTGTCCCTTAGCGCTCATGCTGGAAGACACAGCGTACAGACGATTTTTATCCGTCTTTTTGAAAACACTCTTTAATTTACTGACCTCTGTCACGTATCACCTGTCTAGGTTGTCTCTTTTCCAGGCCGACAAGTCTCAGCCTGCTCAGCTGTCCCTTCAGTTGCATTCGGTGGAGGGGCTAATGATTTTTCACTAGCGGGGATCTTGACAGAAGATTTCGCAGCAAACTTGTGTCTTTGTGTGTGCATGTGCAGGTATTTATGTTTATATATACAGATGTAAATTTATGTATTTATACATATTGTATAACTATAATGAAGGTTTAAGAGACCAGTACTGTACAAAACAAGAATAGTATTGGATATTTATTCTGAAGCTAATATTAACAAGATGAGACTACTTAATTGTTACTCATTGGAAAACAGGAAAAAAGGAACCACTACCTCATAAAGGACTTCGTAACTTTCTCCTGTGGGCCCCCTTTTTTTACCTGAATGGCTGCATGCCCATTTCTGTGGAAGATGGAGCTCCAGCAAAATGGTCACTGGGGGCGACTGCACAACCAAACCAATGCCCAAGAACTCTCCAATGCATTTATTGAACTTGTCTTTCAACACAGGTGATCTAATTTGTTCAGTCTTGCTGAGGAAAGGGAAGGCTGAATCTCACTGCTGCACGATAACTTCTCACCACTCGCCCCCCCAAGTGAAATCATGGGTCGTACGGGACCTTCTGACTTCCTCCTGCATGCTGCTTGTGCAGTCAGCCTGAGTGCATCATGTCCATCTCTATGACTTTGGGGATAGCTGGAGAAATGCCCGTTGCAGGCTTCCGGGCGTGCAAGACAGTAAAGTTGTGATGCTGGACTTGCTGCTGGTACCTGCATGTTCGTGCTCTGTGTCAAAGGCAAGCAAAACTCAGAAAAAAGTTACAGCGGCTCTGAAGATCTGGTTTCTTTCCCACTGACCCCAAGGGTGAAGCCACCCCAATTCCTCACTTGGGCTTATCCTTGTTACACTTGTCTGAGCTGTCGAGCCTACTGTTTTTGCAATGAGAGGATAGCACAGCACAGGGCACGTAAAGTGTTAAGTAAACCGTGGATTTATAGATGGTGTCCCAACGTAATTGTGTTCTTTGCCAGGAACTGTGGCAATTACTAATGTTCTATTTGGGTTTTGGGAGTTCTGGGGTTTGATTTTTTTTTTTTTTTTTTTTTTT
>VZSC01008257.1:228794-287189 GCA_013398225.1 Steatornis caripensis
TTTTTTTTTTTTTTTTTTTTTACTGTTCCTTAGTGCTGAACTCATGTTTAGGAAAGGCAGTCTACAGTATTTGCAATCCAAGCAGAAAAAAGCTAGGCACAGCATGGACAATAGGATAGAGCATAACCCATTGCAACCTTATGGAGCAAATGAATGACTGTTCTTTAATAAATAAACTATTTTTTGACAGAAAATTTTGCTTAGATCTCTGTTGAATTCATACAATCTAATGAAAGTATTTTTGTAGGTGGGTTTGGCTAGGAAGAGATCGTGTGCATGGAAGGAACTGTTAAGAGAAGGAGAAAAAGCATAGTGTTGAAGCAGATAGAAACGGGGCTGATGTAGACTAGTGGAAAGAGTGAAGCTCATGTAAGGATTAGAGTAAGTCCCTGGTCAGCAGCTAATAGAGAAAGTCCTGTTACATCTTGGGAAAATCTTCTGAATACCCCATGCTTTGGCTACTTATGCCATTGGTCCTACAGACTGAAGGAGTTTCTTTTTGTGCTTGTTTCGCCAGCTTATATTCAGAAACACCTGGGAGGAGGTGTTGAAATATGGAGCTCAACTGCTCATTTCAGGAGTGGGGGATAGTGGGGAGCAGAGGTGCTTGAGTAGAGCCTGGTTTTCCCTGCCTTCCACATGTATTTATACAGCCATCTCTGCCTTGGTTGGTTCTGAATCTGTTTTTTTCTGAGACTGCAAAAGGCATCCCTTCCCTGTTGCAGGAGTCTTATTTATTTACAAACAATATGCAGGGGTCTTCTCTGCTAAAACAGCGTGGAAAAAAAGAGTTGCTGTGTTCTGCTGCACCCGTTTCAGGAGTTCTTTTTCTTTTTTTTCTTTCCAATATCTTAGTTGCTGTTTCAGGAGTGCAGCCATGCTGAAATCCTGTCCTCTTTTCACCTCTGCACAGGCAGAATGAATCACAGTGTATTTTCTCCACAAGATGATAGACGCATAAAATACCAGGTGCTTAAATATTTTGGTAACAGGGCATCAGATGAGCATAAAACCTAGTGAGATTATTTTCTTTGTCTCTTTTTTTTCTTAAGCTCCCATTTTTTATCTTTATTCCTACCCATGCACCAAGATTTGTTTGCCTGTAGGCTGCCTAAACCTGATGTAGTGATCAATGGAAATAAGGCCCTATCAGATTAGATGAATGCTTCTCATCTGCTTTGGTGACAAGTTTCTGAGCTTAGCTCGAACCAACTTCACTGTCCATCAAAGAACCAGCTTTGCTTGAGATGCAGATGAAGAACATTCATACAGTTTATTCTCACGGCTCTGATGGAGAGGCTATAAATCTCCAGGAGAGGAACATTAACAAACTAAAGGAGGCTAATTTAACGATGCACGTGTTTGTCCATGTCCTCAGTCACTCCTAAAATGCGTATGGTTCATCTATGCGCGAATGCTCAGAGTTGCTGTGGAAGTAACGTAGGCTTTCACAACAATGTTCCCGTGTTCCCTGTTCATGGCAATCCTCCTCTTAGGAGCCTTGAGCAGAAAAGCATCAAGACAGTGAGATGCTGACTTTGACTGATCCTTCTGAGCTGTTTTCGATCACAGCCAGGAGTCTTTTTGAAAAAACAGAGGTCTCTCATAGAAGTAAAGATCCTCTAAGTACTAAACTAGAGTTCTGTCTCCTAGTAAAGAAATACATTCTGGCAATTTTACCTCTCCCTTGAAATCTTATCCTTAGTCAGAGTAGGAATGGTTTCAGCTAAGGAGCACAACCTTTCACAATGCTCAACTGAAAGTCTGTAAAAATAGATGCCTATGTGTTTTTTATCTCCTCCTGCTTCAGTTTAACAATAAGCCAGCATATGACTCCCTTAGTTGGCAGACTGCTTACAACAAGTCTGCCATTTCGATTGCTGACATATCTCTTGCCTTTTACTCCTCCAGACTGTGCAGCATATTTAATTAAATTTTGAAACTTCAGCATGAAGTTTAGGAAAAAATAAAGATAATGTTCATGGGGAGAAAAAGGAATTCTTTTAAAGTCAGCTTCATTAACTATCAGGCTATTAGAGTGAGGGTCACTTTGCCCGGACTGAAATAACTGGATCTCCCTAATTGCATTATATTTGAATTATTTCTTTATTTCAAGCATGTTATGCTTGTTAGTGATTTAATATGACTGGAAGCACAAATTAATTATACCTGGCAGCTAATTGTTGGAAAGTTATGGTGATCAATGTTTATGCTGGGTTTTTTTTAATGTCTACCTTTAGTTTACATACTTGGATCAGTTCTCTCCCAATCATGAATAAATATTTGCTGCTTAAGTGTTCCCATGCAAATTGGATTAATTTTAGCATATTCACAAAAGAAGGACATCGCTGCCTACCCTCAATATTAAGCTAGCTGAACAAGCAAAGATCGGCGTTTTTTTTCTCAGCTTAAGTAGTGAATGAACTAGACAGACAGAAAATTCAGCACAAGTTTGCTTATCCCAAATGGTTTGGGGGCATGCAGGGTATTTGGAGAGATGGAGGAAAAGGCAATCAAAGAACTGACCGGGAAAGCGACTCTTCCTGGGGCCCTAACCTTGAAGAATTTCAGTTAAGCACTGCTCAGCTAAATGGGATGGTAATTGGATAAACAGGGTGGTAAATGCTTGGGTTTGGACATGGACAGAACTCAGCACATACCTGTACGTTTTTCTTTCTATATTTATAGCATCTCATGCAGCCTTTGTGTTCTCTCTGACACAACCCAACTGCATCGCAGCCTGTGGTGTAGCTGCACCGCAGACTCTCCTTTCTCCCCACTTCATCAGCGACCATTTCAGGTGCGGTACAAGGAAATGTTCCCATGGGGCTTTAAGGGCAGAGGGTCTGTACTTTTTCTCTATGTCACTAGCATTTCATGTCATTCTCAGCTGCTGCACACTGACTCTGGGAATATGGGCAACTGATCCCGTGCGTTGCTGACTCTCTTGTAGGCAGGTGGTAGCTTTTTCACAGTGCCACGTCCCGATGGTGCCCTCTGAGTCGTATCCTGTTCGAGGATTGCTTCTCTTTTCCCAGGTCTCCTAACAATAGGGGTGGGTCATCCCTTACTGGAAACTGTGCAGTTGAGAAATCTTCATCTCTGCATTTCTCAGCTGCACTGAATTGTGGAACAAGCCTTGAAGCGGAAAGCCCTTTTAGTTAGAGATGTGACTCTCTTGGCTTTTTTTGGCAGATGAATCGGTTGCAGGAATGCCGTTCCTTCTGAGACAGCAAGTTGCTGAGGGCTTGCGCATAGTTCTGGCACCGTAATACAGTATCAGGAACGAGCTGGAGACAAAGGCATAGGGTTCAGGCAGTGCTGTAGCGCGAGAGGCAGCAGCCAACTCTGTAAGCTCTGTGCTGCGGAGGCTCTTATTATTTACACAGCAGGCTGTTTGCCTGGGAAAGGCATCATCATGCAACAACGTTTGGGCATGCAGCACTGAGGTGAGGCAACATGCATAGGAATTTCAGGGGCCTAACTCTGGGCATCAGGATTTGAAAACCTCAACCAGGATACTGAAACTGGCTGGGAAAATGCTGGGATTTTGTATCATCACTCAGACTTACCTTTTCAATGGTTAAGGCAGTTTGATACAAGTTGTATGTTCTCGCTTTCTGATTTCTTAGAGGATATAAGACCTCTAGGCCAGTGGAAGAACGGATTCAGATTCAGTTTTTCATTTTGAGTCCCTTAGACTTGATCTCTCACACCAAGCTGAGCTCTCCTCCTCCCACTGTGGTGGGTGTTGCTGGAGGTCATAGAGAATGCAGTCTGAATGACCTCGTAAAGCTCAGCAATGAAACAAATGGTTGCCATATCATAACTTCCTGCCTCCTCAAGACCCAGAACAGCAAATCTGACGTCTCTGTGTAAGCATGTGCACAAGTATGTGTGATCGATGCCTGTGCAGCTTCTCTGGTGTGTCCAGAGACACTGTGCATGCACTCCAGGAGGCTCTAGTGCATCCGGTGACTTCTGTCCCTCTGAACTCCTGGGATGCATCAGATGCTTGTGTGATACGGAATCAATTTTTGCGTGGTTGATGGCTGTTAGTGGGAGATTTCCAGATGTTCGAGCTGCTAATTGTCTGGAAATCTGGTGGAATACTGCCCAAAGCAGTTGAGTTGGCAGGCTTGAAATGACTTTTACATGTCTAATTAATGTAGTGTGCATGTAAAATGTCTTCCTGTGCAAAGAGGACCAGAAAAGAAAAGTACAAGTACAAAGGCAACTAAATTAGAACTTCAGTTCTTTGTGCATCTTGCAGACCTTCATTTTCACATTTCTTATGTCAATGCTATTACTCTATCAACATGCAATAATAAATATTCAGCAAGTGTGTGTACTTGTATTTACATGATATGTTCTGTGACGTTTTCAATTTTTTGGTGTATGTTTCAAATTCAGCTGCTTCCTTGACGCCATAGCACTCCTTATACTTTTGGAGACATTAAAAATTTGTCTCATGAAGCCTTGTGCCCAGTCATTTATATCAGGTTGAACATACTGAGAAAATCTATCATGCCCAAACACCACAGATGAGTCTATGGCCTTTTTCCAAGGCTTTTCCTAGGAGAAGTTTTTGGATCAGATGCTTAGGGTAAGGCATTATATCTATGTGCTATTTACAAAAGATCGTTTGAAGATTTTTTTCTAGTTATCTATCTGCCTAGTGAAGTTCTGCAACTTTGCATTTTGAGGCCTGTGATAACTGGAGTAGCTACTCTGTCCTTTTCCTTTCTGCTCTACCCCAGTTAAGATATTGAGTGATGACCCAAAGGAGCACAGGAGATCCTCACTGATTGCCTTTGCAGGTGACAGAGGGCTGGAAGAGCTAAGGATTATGAAGAGGCCAGTGATATAGACCTTTGTGCATGAATTGATAAGGTAAGGGGAATTTAATTATTTGAATGTTTATACAGACAGGATAGGATGGAACATAAGGGGACAAATATTAAGAATGAGAGACTGCCCGAGAACCAGTGAGTGCAGAACACGGTGGGAATTTTTTAGATAGCAGAAAACAATTTCCCAGTGTAACACCATCTGTTTGACTCAATGACATCCTTTTAAGATGTTAACTATTGTTGGAGATATGAGCAAGAAAACTTAAAATGCAAACAGAGAATGTCGTGACAAACAGAAATGGGAATTCTCTGCGGTAAGGCTGAGTGTCACACTCTGCCATCGGCTGTTCAAAGAAACTAATGATAAGTTGGAGACAACTTGGGGAAGAGATGTCATTGCTCAAGGAGAAAAAGCCTTGAAGAGCGTGTAGGAAATCTGAAACTCACTTTCTCTAGTTTACCTAAAGGTAAGTAATAAGAATAATCTTGGTCAGAGTCTGCCAGGACCTGATGCAGTACAAAGTTTGGAAATAGACTCTTGTGTTTGGGAAAGTATCTAGTTGCTGGGAATTGAAGCAAATCACATTTTAACCAGGGAAAAGGTGTGTATTTCTAACAAGAGAGGGTAAGTAAGCATTGAAACAAGTATTCTTAATTGAGAAACATCTACAGACTACGCAACTTCTTTTCTTTTTTAATAAAAAGCTGGCACCGTTCCCTTGGAAGCAAAACTAAGGGGAATATTGTTGCACGAGAAAGAGGACCCATTCCAATTTTACAAGAATGCTTATTCAGCTGAGCTACTTTAGTTTGACAAAAACCATCTAAAATAAGAGGATTTTGTTGTAGCAATTTCTCTATGTTTTCTACTGTCTTAAAAAAAAATCCCTCTAACTATGAATTCGTGTTTGGTGTCTGTGAGTATTTTGTGCTTTACCACCATGAAGTACTGAACTACGATAGGATCTCAATGAGAAGAATCCTACCATGAAGTTTGGTTCAGGGGTGTCCTTTGTGGCCAGTGTTGCCTACTGGATCTTCAGCCAGGAGGAAAGCTGGTGTCTTTTGTTGGAAGGTTATTACGAGATTCTGACATTTAGAAAAGAGAAAAAAAGTGAACTGAAAAATCCTGCCCTACATTGTTCTGAGGTACTTCTTTGTATTCCAAAGTAGCTGTATTTATGGGAGATGTTTAGTAAGGAGACATTCATAATTTTGTTTTGGGAGGTCAGGAAGGGGTAATCTAGACATGTGGGAAGGACAAGTTAGAAGAAGTGCGGTTAACGTGATTTTCATGATAAAGATGCCAAAATAAAGAAATAGAGAATTTAGAATCATCTGACAGAAGGCTAAAATTTAATTTTATGAAGAAACTTCTCAAAATTTTATTTCTTTAAAAGTTATCACCTGTAAATTGAATTGAAACGTGCATTTTACACTATAGCTTTTTCTAATGCTCAGCCATGAGTACTTCTTCAGTGGTCTGCATATAGGAATAGAAATTGTACATTGTCTTGACTATAAAAAGGCATTGGAAAGGGGTGTGAAGATAAGGAAGAACCATGTTTTCTGTGCTTTAATCTATTGCACTTTCAGAGTTTGTAAGCAAACAAGTGCTTTTCCTAGTGTGCTGGCCTTGACAATTCAGCCGGGATCAGAAAATCAAACAGCCTTTTCTCTTTTGACCCTGCCTTATTCTCCTGTTGCTCTTTTGTCCGAATAGGGGAGAAAGAGGTAAAAAGTGTTGATTTTTAAAATTTCTTCTAATGTAATAAAAAGTTCTTCTAAGTAAAACTGTCATACAGAAAAAACAGCTGTATTTTTCCATACGTTTGCAGTAGAAAGGTCGGGCTGAATTTAAATTCTGTGATCCCTGGCATGGATTACCCAAAACTCACTGGTGATAATGGCTGATATTAGATGCTGGCATCCCCTGCTGGTGCAGCTGGCAGTTATCAGTATTTTTTTTGCCTGGTGAACTGTTGCTATTGACAGTCTGCTCTCATCTTCCATTTTCTTGGACTGTATTATTTTTCAGCACTGTAAAGCAGATATACATTGGGAGACGCTCTGGTCGCTGGTCCAGAGAGCTGTGGGGTGAGCATCCACAGTGGGAACCTTATTGTCACCCTGGGAGCTGTTTCCGAGGTCACTTCTGTGACCACAAGGGTTAGAAAGTCGTTGCAGTTGTTCTAGAGAGAAGGGAGCATCTCGTAACTAAGGAAGACTAAGGAGGAGGTGTTGAAAGAAGACGTCAAATATCACAACGTTCATAATCTGGTGCAGGTTGACCATGCTGTTTGCTGTCCCCGCAGTAACTGGCTGAAGCTGGGAAGGACTGTGATTTCTGTTTAAAAAAAAAAAAAGGAAAAAAAGGCTGCTCTGCCTTTCTTAGGCTGAGGTAAAAATTGCATTTTTTTTCCACTTGCCATCTTTTGTCTGTGTATATGGGTGACAGCGTTCGCTATAGGCATTCTTGCTGCCCCCATTTTGGCAGGTTGCTGAGCGTGTTTTGCTCCCCAGTGACAATGCAAACGCTCCTGGAGCTGGTTGTGCATTAGCCGTCGTCACGAGCAGGGAATGGCTTAATTCCACCAACAAGGGAGAGGGAATAGCGTGCCGCTGACTTCAGCTCGGTGGTGGTGTTAAAATGAATGCATGCTTTCCCATTGATATACCTGCCCATCAGATAGGATCCACCAGGTCTGGACTTGACCCATTGTTCTACCAACAATACAGTCAATTCAGTAGCTAATGCACGCGTAAGATGAAAGCTGAAAATAAACACCTCTGCCAGATACCGTATACGTTTTAGTGCTCTGCCAGCTACCAAGGGACCATACTTTAGAGTATTCAAGTCAGGATTTGTAGGAGTTACCACAATATTTGTCGGTGCCAAAGGTCAGGTCTTTTAATCTTCCATGGTAGTAAAACTGCGTTTGCCCTGATGAGAACAAAGGGACATGATTTTGCCCCAGTAAACGAGCTTTTAAACGGGTAGAGTTCAATTCATTGTTGGCACCTGAATGCACAGCAAGAGATGAAATTTAAATTTTAATATATACTGTTGAATCAACAGGAATGAAGAAGAAAACAAAAGCAGGCAAAAATAAAATAACTACCAAATGGGAAGTACTTAAGGCTGGACTTACATGGTGTTTCAAAGCATGAATTGTAATATGTGTTTACAATATAACTGCTCCTTTATGCTCAGCATGTAGGTTAGGCTTTGAATATGGAACAAGAATTTAGCCTTTTTCAGAACCCTCGTTCTTAACAAATTATTCTTAAAATGAAACTGTTTAATGAAACTGCTTTCTGACTGTATAAAACCATGCTTTATTAACACACGACCATACACAATACAGTGTATCACTCTGCAAAGTAACAATAGTTCTGCTAGCTCATTCTTACGTGGTTTTGAACTTTACCACTTTAAAATATAACGGGCTCGGCATCGTCTTTGCTGGAGATCAGCACTGAGTATAAAACACAGCTCTACTGGCACCGCCTCAGCGCTGGGAAGTTTGGGGTGTTTCGCAGAAAGCAGGTGGGCGAGCAAGGCGTACACTGCAGGGCAGATCGCACAGCTGTAAGGTGCGGAATTCCCCTCAAAAGGATCGGCATGTCTTTGAAAATGAATTCAGCACTGAAATAAAAGAGATTTCTGATACGAGGGAAGAAAACGGGGTTTGGTTAGTTTCAAATTAACTCTTTTTGTGTTTGCTTTGCCTTCGTCTCCTTCTCTTTTCCCCTTTCTCACTCCCTTTTCCCCAAGAGACGGTTTTCAAGAGAGAATACAGAGGGTGTTTTAATCTTTAGAAGGTGGCACTGGACTGTTGCAATAAACTCTTCGGTGCAGCCTGCTTCCCTGTAAACACAGAGCACGCTGGAAGCTGGTGCATCTGGAACGTTAGATTCTGGAAACACCGTGTTTTTTCAGTATCTCTTAGGAAATGCGTTCATTGATTATTTTCTCCTGAGAATGCTTGCAATAGATTTCTATGACTGATTATTATTCATTGTATATATTTGTGGGTGGGGACAACACAGTACACAAATTAGGAAGAATGGCTGCATGACATTTAGTGCTCCGGTGCTGTAAAGGGACTTGCAGGTTTGCAGCACGTAGCAGGATTTGTCACTGTATAAATGCTACACGGTAGTATTATTTATTAATTCATTGGCTGCATGAATGAAGATCCTGAGATTTTAACGCCAGATTTCTTTCCTTGTATTCTTGAACTTAGTTACCACTATCAACATTTCAAATGTCAGTTAAGACGTCAGCTGATGCCCTCTCCAATTTTTTGGAAAGTGCCATAGCTTGCTACCCTCAGAAACGACAGTAGATGGTAGCTAGTGATGATAGGCCATGTGGAAACAAATCAGCTGCCAAGCACTTTCAGAAGTTCTTGTTTTATTTTGCAATACCAGAGCTTTCTCTGCTCTTGCTGATCAGTGTGAATAGTTTCATGGCAGTGAAAGTCAGCCAAAAAAAATATTTCTCTTTTGCATCTGATAAAAATTTTATTGCCATATCAAGCTCCAAATAAAACTCCTACTCTTTAAGCAATTCCTGAAAAACACAAATTAATTTGGATTTGAATAATACCCCCAAACTGTTAAAACTGCCAACTGAAGAAGGAACAGATAATTAGGAGATGACAACAGACAGCACAAGCCAACAGAGGAAAAACTGGAACACAGCTAGACAGCAACACTGGCCATCTAATCCATTAACAGCCTCCTATAATTATGGTTTGCTTTTGAATTGAACTGATATAAGCACAAAAAGACATTACTGACGTTTTAATCTCCAGCAAAAGAAACCTTCTCCTGCCTAACAGCACGCAGCACACGCAGAAATGTGACTTCAATTAGCACTACCGTAAATTTTAATTTAGCACTTGGTAGGAGCATTCAGCAATGTATGTAAGAAACAGGGGCTGATGCTCCATTAAAGACATTCCATACGGTTATCCCGTTGATCTATTGATCCCTTGATTCATATTTGTGGAGTGAGTAGGAGGGGGAGGATTTAGGAATTTAGAGCTCATGAAAAATGCCAGACTTTTTTCCCCTGAAATCTTCTGCACCTTTTTCTGGAGCTGCACTTTGCCTGTTACCAAGGTGTCACTGTCACCTTTGAGGTGCCTGGGGACTGTGCTGTCCTGTTTCTGCATAGGCTGGGACATTGTGGCCAGCAGCAGGGCAGGTTCCCAGCCACGTGAGACACTGCCCAGCCGAGCACGTTACCTGCTGCAAGTGGAAAGCACCTACAGCCAGCTCAGCGTCCACTTGCACTTGCTGCCATTTACTGCCCTTGAGATTAGATTTTGTCCCGTGGACACCTGTGTTCTCTAAGCATGACTGGGATGACCTCGGGGACACCGAAGCATTCTCATTTCATTTTACCCATTAGCCCGCAAACCGGACAACAGCCCGACAGGTTAACAGCGTTAACAGTGAGCAGTGGTGTGCGTTTCAGCACTGCACCGTGGTATGTTTTCTGGTTGTTACCACACAAAGACGACTTGCAAAGTCTCCAGTATCCAGCTCCGTCATGGTGCACTTGGTTCTCCTTTTTTACAGGATTATCTTGTGTGAGTAGCATACAGGCTTAGTTCTACCAGCCAGCTGTGATTTGGGTTTCGTACATTAGAGCACCAAGAACTTGTTTATAGTTGTTTAAAGTTATTCCCTGGTGGCAGCGCTTATTTGTCTTTAAACTGCAGATGCCCGTGTTTATACAATTTACACTGTTTAAGATGTCACTATTATTTGTTTTTAAAAAATTCTGCTAGGTTTGACAGAGTGTATCCTGTGATTTGTGGTACAGCCCTGTGCTATGCCATTTTAGTGAGGATCTTGAAACAGGGCTCTGTGGTTTTTTTTCCCTTTTTGCTGTTTGTTCTGCTCTTTAATTACATTCATATCAGCTACTTTGAAGTTAATGAGACTGTTGGGATATGTAAAAGAGAATCCTGTATTGATTCCAGTCCTAGTATCTTATCTTTGCATCTTTCTCTTCCTGCGTGTTATGTGTTCTGACTGAGTCACAGCTGCTGACATGTTGTGATGGGTACAGTAGCTTTGGCCTGACATAGGGCTTTATCGTACAATCCAAAAGTAAGAGGAAATAGATAAACACGAAATGCCGTTCTGCCTTCTCATTTGCTCATTAATCCTGGCGTGTAGGGAGTATCATGTATTAAAGTTACAAGGTTCCGTAGGCATCCTAGGTTATTTTTTTTTTCCTGTTTCTTTATAAACAACCCTTCTCCTGACTTCTTGTCTCCCTCCTACTCAGAAAAAAAGAAAAAGAGTAGTACAGAACATGGCAGGTGATAACTATGAGGTTGGAATATATATCAGCCTATGCTAAGGTTCAAGGCCAGAATAGGACTTGACTTTAGGTACAACGCAAGCGGAATGTTTAACTGTTCTTGTGCCCATCAGCTAGAGCTGCTTTCTTGGATACAGTCAGAAGATGATAGAAGATGATCTGCTAACGTGAAGAGTACAAGTCTTCTAACACCAGCTGCTGACATAGCTGTTTTGGTACCTGGAAGAGGATTTTGTAAGTGTAGCTAAGCCGTCAGATTTCATCTGGCATTTTTTTCAGCCAAACTCAGTAAATAATCACTTTGTGGTTTTGGAGCTGTTTCCAAACTTGAACCCTCCACGTAAGCTCAGGTTCCCCTGTTCCACTGCCAGGTGGAAATCCCTGCAGAAACTGATTAACTTTTTCTCTCTTCCAACTGCTATTTCTTGGTTTTGTTTGGCAACCAGAAATGCCAGGGACCAGGAGCTCAGCAGACATCCGTTCCGCTCCACAACCTGATCCACCAACTGGAGTCAGTGAAAACTGGTTGCATATTTTTAAGTTGAAGTCTTACTATGCTGCCTTTCAATTTTACAAGGCTATTACTAATGCACATTCATTCAAAAAGACTGTCCGATTACATTTTGGTTTTCTCCCATTTACAATTAAAACTGTGACTTACACTCGTGATAAACCAGACTGTTTCGAGCTAAGCCTGTGCTGGCAACAAAGCATCGTAGTGTTCAGCTTGGTTTCAGTTTGCACGGCATTGCCAAATTCACCCAAAACAGATTAAAACATCTCTCAGGCAACAGAATTTCATCCTGTTTCCCACCAGAAGGTTGAATTTGGATATGAAATAGGATCAGTAGTCCCTTTTGTTAGCGCTGACTCTGGAATGTGTAGTGACACCTGAGGTCATGTTTTACTGCTGATATTTGGCGCAGCCCGCTTCACCACAAGGCTTATTGTACTTTCATAAGGGATCAGCTTGCATTGCCTGTATTAGAAAACTCTTGATCTCATGTAATTATTTTAGTAGAGTATAGTATGAGAATTAAAACGCAGCAATAAGGTTTACAAAGTTCACTCCTGCCTGCGGAAGTGCTGCCGGGTTGCCAGGACCCTGTATAGCAGCTTACGAGCTGAGTCAAGAGATGGCAGGACTGTAGGTGTCTCCAGCAATACCCTGTTAAGTTCTGGATCCGGTAAAAGATTTAAGGACAATCTCAACCTGAAATAGCCAAGGATTTTTGTTTTGTTGTGTTTCGTTTTTATAGAGTTATTTGTGTTCTTCTAATGCACATATGGATAGAAATGCTCTGCAATATTGGCATCTAAAAAAGCTAAGCCCCCAAAGGTATGTTATACCCAAGATCTGAAAGAACATAGATGTGATAGTCAAGTTCCTTTCTTCAATCTTCCAGTGGCATTTTCAGCTTCACTGCTTTGTCTCTGCTGCACTGAAAATCTCTTTCATAGTTCAAGAGAGTACCTCAAAATTACCTGTGGATGAGGATGACCTGTTTAATAGTGAATGACAAGAGAGGCAATATATTCACAATCAGGTTCAAAATTAAGTGCAAAAATCACCTGGTCTTAACATGAATATGCAGTTTGGCTTCTGATTACATCTGGAAGAACTTTTGCAGTAGTTAGACCGCTGCCTTGTGACTTAGGAGATGCATGTGAAGTTCTCTGTTCATAGCCTAGTCAGCTCCAGGAGCGATGCTACCAGTTAGTCGTATCGAAACTTCCTCATCTTGCGTGAGGATGCTGCACCCACCCACCCTGGGTGCCTGAGTTGCCGGCTACAGCTTGAAGAAAGAAGCGACTGACTTGCAGCTGCCTCTGGTAATGCCTGTGGGTTTCCATTGCTGCCCATTGACCAAGCACAGTGTGGTTGCTGCCTTTGGGGCTACGCTCTGGGCGTCTTCTGGTGAGAAAGGGAAGGAAATAACAGAGTGGGATGGTGAAGGGGGAAGGAGAGAAGCAAGAAGAGAAACATGAGAAACGAGAGAAGTGCAATGGATATGTCACGTGATGAATTGCAGACTTGCAACAACGCATAGTTTTCATGCATCGTTCACCTGCGTTGCATTCTGTCCACAGAGCTATCGCTTTCAGAGTTGGATTCTAACAGGCACTGTCAATCTTGCTGTGATCTCATAAAATCATGTGAAATAGAGTTGGAAGGGCTGTCCAAAGGTTGGTGAAAGTAAGCTCCCGAAGCAAGCTCATTTGTTGTCCATTCATCACCGTTCACTAGTCACTCGTTTTTCCTTGTGAATGTGAAGTCTTCCTCCGGCAAAATGAAGGAGCTTCAAATGCCAGAAAAGGCATTATTAGTTGGAAACCAAGGTAAGAGTCACTACATCGCAATCTATCAGTGTTTTGCAGCCCAAAAAATTCCACACAACGAATACCGTGTATTCACTGTAAGCTGTATGAGAAGTCCAATGTATAAGACTGGACTGTAAGTGAGGGCAACTCTTCTCCATCCTCTGCTCTTTGACCAAGGAAACCCCTTGAAAGGTCACTTCACTGGTTTCGGTCTCCCTTGCTCCCCTCCAAAATGATATTTCCCATCTTCAGAAAGCTCTTTGAGATGTCTGGGTTAAAATCTCTAGATCAAATCTTAAGTATTTTTTATCACATATGTGCATACTTGCCAAACGTATTTGGCTCATATAATGTTCTAATGATTTCCTTTACTGCAGATTTCTGTGAATTCATTGTAATTGCTAAGCCTCTGTATTTTCCTATTCACCAAAAAGTCTACTCTTCATAGTTTTGCATAAAAATAAACCCTATTCATCCATTTATTTATTTTTTATTTAAAATAAGATTATGCCTACTACAATTCCATCTGTAAAAAGTGTCTTGGCATATCCTTTTAGAAAGAGCTTATCTAATTTATTAATCTTTTCCTAAATTTAAGCCTTTCCTACATCATTTTTCAGTAAAAATACATTTTAACACAGAAGTGAAATTCCCTAAGTCCAAAGCGTGTTTTTATTATGTAAAATTATGTTGTCAAGCAATGACAGAATAAAATTTCCCCAGACAGACAGAAATGCTGCAATGGCCCAGTTTATTTCTATTCTAAAATATGGATTTTACGTATCATTAATCATATTTTTGTTATGAAGTGGCAGTTAGCTGGCCTAAAAGTCTAAAATAAAATATCCTTCATTGTCACAGGGAAATCTACTCACCACCTGAACTGCTTAGGATTTTGATTCCTATACAATGAATACGAGGCACTTCAGGCAAGAAAAATTATGACATAATTGGCAGAAGTCCCATCTCCAGATGGAGGAACTTCTAAGACTGACACATTAGCCTCACATAATTTATGTTATGGGAGAAATAAAATAACTTAACCCCCCTCTGATTACTCCACCCAGAAGCAAGGTTTAAGCAGGCGTGTTCTTTAAATTAAACCCAAATTCTTCCCTGAAGTCTTCAACGAATTCAGAAAACCATCTTCTGCAAGATACACAAGGGGCAATTGCTGCAGTTAAGCCTAAGCTGTAGGACCCAAGAGCGTTTTGCAGACTCATTGCAGATTTGCTTCTGCTCCTCCAGCTACATCTTAGAGATTTACATGCCTCCTGCTTTTCTAATATCTGAGTGCCTACCAGTTTCTATTTATACTTACAACACTTCCGCGTAGTAGAAGAGGATTATTTCTCAGATGGAGAACGGCAGGACAGAATAATTAAGTAACTTGTCAGGGAGAGGGAACTGAACCTGTATCTCATGTACCAGACCCTACTCTCTCCTTTAGGCAGCAGCTGTTCTGGCTTATGCAGAGCTTGGGCTCTGTAAGACCAGCCTGCCAACATGTGGTGATGCAGATCACTTGTGAGCCAAGACAGCTGGATGTTTCTGTGCAAAATGATACAATTACCAATACTGGAGGTGGCAGGCAGGAGGAACACTCAAACTAACTAGGGACTGTGACAATGGTTTAACGAAATGTTCCATTCTTATATACCATCTTTTGAGGATCACTTGAAAAACACCAATGCTCACTTTTCTTCCTGTCTCTGATTCTCCTTGGTCACAGAGAATACAAACTGAAGAGAAAGAAACATGAATATGAAGCCACTAAGAGATGGGAAACATCTTTTGATAAGTGTAGTTTTACTAATCTTCTGTCCTCGGTAAAGGCTACGCTTGTTTTTGTTCAAGACACAATCACTGCAGCAGACTGTGTTAAATCTTTTCCACTAGTGCTCCATGTCCCCAGACTTGGATGCCAACGTCCCTCATGCTTAGGTAGTAAGGTATATTTCCATGGCAATCGTGAAATAAGGACCTAGCTAATTTAAGAAATAATTAAATTAATAGCTTACCTCAATATCCATGCAGATATAAAAAGAGATGGCTCTTTCAGTATATGCTGCTGCTTGCAGCAGGCACTAACACTGGGTGAGAGGCCAGAAGTGGTCCCCCAAAGTCTGCTGTTCGCCTGCTGCCAACATGGCAGTCTTGCTGTTGAATACAGTCATTAAAGTTTAAAAAGAAATTTCCTTGTTCCTGCTCATTGGCCTCTGAAGTATCAACAGTTTGAATCTATTCATGAATGTCCAAACTAAAGGTGTGACACGCTTTGTCTGTAAAGTGGCAGGAAGCTGGCATTCTGCCTAATTTTCTCTCTATTCCCAGCTTTTATGTGGTAAAGAGATTTATGGGCTTTTCAGTTGCTGGAGGTTCTTGGTTTTGTTTTGTTTTGGGTTTTTAAAAATTATTTAATTTGTGCTCTTACCTGAAGTGCAATGCTTTGGATTGGAGGCTGCGAGGAGTTAATGAGACGGCTTTGGTATGCCCCACTCTGGTAGCCTTAATGCCAGCTGTAAATGATGTGCTTGTCTGCAGACTTCCTAGCATGACCACGTCCCTGCAGCCCAAGAGCTCTGGTGCTCAGCCACCCCCTCTTCCTGTATTCTCTCTCGGACGTTGACCAGGATGTGAAATTCTGAAGACGTTTCAAATTCTGAGGTGTTTCTGTCACACCATCAGCTAGTCCCAGAAGTGGGATGAGTAGCGTAAGATGAAGGTAGAGCCAAGGTCCTCTGCATCTGAGCCTGATGGGAGAAAGAGGAAAGGAGGAGGAGAACGGACACAACTAGGGTGGCACTCCTCTGACTAACAGGCATTTTAACAACTTTTTTGGGAACCACCTGTTATTTTAAAAGCCAGTTCCACTCAACTGTACTGAACTGCCTCCAGAAAACTTGGGCAGACACCTTTACAGAGATATTGATAGGATAAATAGCAGAGATATTTTTTTCCTAACCCCCCAATTTAGAAGTTGGCTTATGCCCTAAAACTTAGAAGGTTTGTACTCCCTCCAATGATCTGTTTATTGTAATAATTATATTTCTTTTTTAACTCTTGCTGTTGTGATTCTTGTCAGCCACACAGCTCTCTGGTCTCTTTTTAGAATGGTGCTTAGCTCTTGGTCTCTTGGAGAACCAGGTTGGAAGATAGGAAATGTATTCCTTTAGGGATCCTATTGATGCAGAAGTTCCTAAAAATAAGGTTTATTTCACTTTAATGATTGGTCATAGCCAGCCCTGCTTACATCTTCTCTCATCTCGCTTCTCCTCATTTCAGTAATTTTATTTTCATAACATAACTCAGAAATAAGGACTGTGAAAGGTACGAGCTAATGATCTGGCAGACATTTGGTTTGCGTCATCATATCGCGCTAGTCTGGATGATACAGTAACTAAAACCTAGGGGTCCTATTGTCTAATCCTATTGTCATTCCACTCAAGACTTACTGAATGGCCCTCCACTATTGGGAAAGGATTCCTTTGAAGTGAGTTCTTTAAATACAACTCCATGTTTGTAGAATTAAACTGTGGTCTGAAATAGGGAATAGCATTCTCTATTAAAGTCTGATGTTCACATATCTGTAAAAGTTAATCCTGCCTTCAATTATCAAATATGTTTCTACTTGGTAATAATTATCAGAAACGTGAGCTAGCTAAAAATGTAAGGAGCACACAATGTGTTTATGTTGCAAGACAGACAACAGTTTCAGCAGTTATCCACAGACAGCATGGATCTACTCAGTGCTGATCTGAACAAGATGTAAGTGTCGCAGCTTGCAAGTCTTGTCTCCATGATGTGAAGAGAAGGGCACCAGGCCCTTGAAAGGTCATGTGTGCCTCACTCCTGTGCTGGGTAATGAGTGATCAAATGTAACGAGGCTGGGTGATATGTGCAGATGTCTTTGTTGTAGCCCAGTGAGGTAGCCCTCATTCAGTATGTTTGATACCAGGGCAAGTTTGTCTTTTAAAGAAGGAAATGTGCTAGCCTTGGTCAGAGAATGCATGTGTGCTCTGTTTTCTGCAGCATCTGTAACATGGAGCCTGTTACCGCGGGTTGCTCTTTTATCCTCAGCGCTAATCAGGTCAGCTCTGTGCAATCCCCCAAAGATACTGTGACTCATGCCTTTGTGTTCTCACTGTAGATCAGTTTAAGATGGGTTGGAGTATAATTCTCCTAATTGTTAGCCTCTTTGGACACATTAAAGCCTGGAAGGGATTAGCGCTCAGTACAAATATGACTGCTGTCTACAGGAACCTTCATAATGACTGTCTGAATGGAAGATCCTTGAGCTCTTACTATCTACTTTCCTGCAGTGCCTTTTTCCCCTTTTTTTTCCTGTAGCTTGTAACTGTGTAAAGCTGGTAGTGCATACACTGAAAACTACCAAGAGACCTCTTGTGAGCCTCATTAAGACAAAACTTCTTTGAGATTAGTTGAAAGTCTGATCAACATGCCCCCCCCCGAAATAGCAGGAATTTTTATTAAATCATTCTGCGTTCATGCTTAGGCATACGGGCTGTTCTTTATTCTTGTGTCTGTCTGTCATTTGGCATTTTACTGTGCTTAAAATTAATGAAAAGTAGTTTTATGTATGGCAAAAAAGTATGGAATTTTTATGTACAGTCAAAAGAAAATGTGTGGATAGTAGAGAAAGACGCAGAGTACAAGGAATGCTGAGAGTCAGTTCTGTATGTGAACTTGTTTGTTGGGTTTTGGAGGACAAAGCTGCTACCTGCTCCTTCCAGAAAGGAGTCACACCTATTTCATTCAAAAGCCAAAATGAGTCATGTATCATCTGTACTTCCCTGCAAGTCTATATATAGTGTTCTTGGCATTTCTATAACACATTCTTTCCTCAGAAGCTTTGTACATTCATTGATTCATTAAGCTGATTGCTTTGCCAGGATCATTTGACCCCTTGCTTTCAGTTCTAGAGCCGATGTTGTTATTGAATTGAACTGCCAAACACTCAGACTCAAAACACCCCACAGAAATAACATCAAGTGAACCATCAACCTGTTGGAGGAAGATGTAGATTGCATAAGATTTAGGGGTTATTAGAACCATTGGAAACCATATGTAATTGCTCTAACAACTAAGAGGAGATAAAAAGATGACAGAATGGAAAATTCTTTTCTGTTTGCTCTCTGGGATGATACTAATAACCCTATTTTATTTTCATGAGGCTGGTTTTGTTAGAAATTCTATTCAAAGGGCAGAGCTGGCAACAGCTGTCTGCAGTATGAAGTGTCTACTTTAGTGCATTTGCTCCTGTAGTTAAGTTAAGAACATTACACATTCAAAGTGTATTTTTTTGCATGCAGCCTTTAAAGAGTAGTTAGCATCTCAGCAGAATGGCTGTTATTTATATTATGTTATTGTCCTCCTCCATGCTGGACAGACTGTATTGTGCTAGATGTGCCCCCAATGAGAGCAAAAACATAGTCTGTGCTCAAAAAGCACTTAACTGTCGAACCGTTACTGCTTTGCTTACAGTGCCACGATAATAATCTCAAGGCGGTTGTATCAGCTCCTTCCACAAAGACGTGTGGTGTTAGATCAAAAACTGATGTCAAATTGCTGCAGTTTTCTCTAGGAGTTTTAAGTGTGAATGTTCGTACCCTAAAAATACGGGCTACACTGAAGATGCTTGAGCTGTCTAAACCAAGCAAGCTCGTCGGAGCAGAGGGAACGATAGTGGCTCCTTCATGCATTGTCTGCGCCGACAAGAAAGAGGAGGGCTCTGCGGTGCCAGCCTGTGTGGTCAGGGGCTGATTTGCTGATTAGTGACTTTTCTACCAGCCTCGCCAGCGCTCTGAGTTCAGCTCTGCCTTTGCCTGGGGTCAGGAGAAGGCACGCTCTGATCTCGGAGCAACCCTCAGGAAATGGCTTAGCGAAGGCAAAGAGGCCTCAATGAATTTCCAACTTAGAGAAGACTCTGAAATCAATACCCCGGCCCAAATGAATGGAACTATTCATTTTGGTGGGGTGTGGGTGGAGAGAGGCTGGGATCTAAAAGACCTGCCAGATTTTGTAAAGGCCCTGCAGTGTTCCTGCAGAGTGTGTCTGACAGCCCCGGCCACCCTCTTCCGTGGCAGGGAGGTCCTATCGAGGCACCCTCCCTGACTCGTGGCTGCTCTCTCGCTGTCCCTCTAATTATAATGATACCTGCTTTTTCTTTATAACCTCATCTGAAGCTGACTTTGCCTTCTTCACTGATGTCCTGCCCGACCTCTTAGCTTCATGTCTCCTTTCCCTCGCCCCCTCACTTGACTTACAAGCCCAGAGCAGCACTCCCGCTCACTGGAAGAGCCTTGCTCCTGTTTTCCCAAAACACTGGTCCTTCTCTGCTCCGTTTGAGCACTGCTCTCTCTCTCACCTCTCAATTTCTTTCAACAAAGCATATTTACCCTCTGCCCCTTGCCTCACCCTGCCCTCTTGAGACCTCCAATCCATTAATGTCTATCACTTTTTTGTCACTCTCATCATCCTCTCCCTGCTTCCTGCTCTCTGAAGTGACCTCAGCTATTGCTTCCCTACACTTCAGTCTTCCCTTAATCCTCAACTTTTTCTTCACTGTCTCCTCAGAAAATCTGCCCCATGAACCCACTCAGCCCAGCTTCACGACAACAGCTATCACCACATTGTGCTTGTCATCTTCACTATTTGTTTTGCTTCTTCCTCCCTATACGTACTCTGGCCATCACATTCAGGAAACACTTTCCCCGAACTGTCCTGTTACCCATCTCTCCTTCAGATCCTTTTCTGAAATCTCTTTGTCGTTTGATACCGGTAACATTTAGGATAGAAAACATATGCTGTTCTTCTAAACATCTTTCTAGGCTTTGTTCTTCCTTGCCCCATCAATTATCTGTCAATTATTTTGGTGTGTTCCTTCATATTTGAGTAACACATTCTTGTTGTAGTACAAAAAAGTGACAGTGCATGGATATATCCAGACCAGAGAGCTGAACTCTTTTCAACTTTTCTTGTTGTTTGAACAGGAGGAAGATGCTATACTTTACTTCCCTTCTTGTCTCCCCAGTTTGCTAATTTGCCTGTCAGCCTGACCATGTACAGCTGCTCGTGGTGGGGACTGGGCACTGATTTTCCTCTAAGTTCACCCCAAACTGTAATTTCCGTAAACACCTTCTGTGCTCTGCACAGTTTTGCTCAAAAATATCTTTAAAAGGCTCTACATTGTCTTTTCCACAGTAGCAAGTGGATTAATACTGCCAGCAGCTGATGATGCCTGAAGAGGGAAGGCACAGTAGGGAATCTCTGTCTATCATGTCTCCAATTGCTTATTGTTTTAATATCCTCGAGACATTACCAAATTTGCTAACACTATTTAACAGTGAGTCCAGGAAACAAATGCAATTTTCTCTGCTCCTAATAGGTTTATTCAGAAGGGCAGCAGTAGCCTGCAAAGGGTCAATGAGGCCTCGTCTACCTGCAAAAATGGCAGCAGCTGCAGCCCAGGCAGGATGGGGCAGCAGGTACAAGGCGGGAGGGTGTTTCACTCCAATCCCTCTGAGATGCAGTTCTGCAGCAGGACAACTGCTCAGGGCAGGCACAGGAGCTGCAGTGTGGGAGGCCACCTCTTGTCCTCGCCATCACTATGTTCAAATGCTCTCGCCACTCACTTTTTGTATTCAGCATTGCTTATAGTTTATGTTTATTCTGCTGTATTTGTTGTGATTAAGCTTCCCTGACTCTTTATTGTAGAATTGTAAATCTTCTGATTTATGAACTTAAGATGAGTTTCATAGTATGTCACATACTTGTGCCAGGCAGTCAAGGTATCTATTTCTCGTTCCCTTTTCTGGAGCTTATACTAACTCAATTTTATTTACCTTTAAACAAATGTGTGTAGGATGTACATGCATTTTTAGATTTATTCAGAACCTTGACTTTTTTTGACTGCTGTTTCCCAGAGAGCTGTCATTCAGTTTCAACCTGGAGCTGCTTCAGGAGTTAATTCTTTTTTCCCCTTCTAAAAAAACCTTGTTCACAATGCCTGTCCCGGTTTGAGCTAGGAGAGAATAAATTTTCTTTTTAGTAATTTTACTTTTCAGTTAAGTCTCTTCTAAGTGACTGCACCCTCTAAAATTGACAGCATGTTTTTCAGACAGTGTCTGCTTCTAGGAGTGATAAGGCTCGATGTTTATAGTTATTGCTGGAGTAACGATATGACTGGTATGCTGAAAGGCTCTTGCTTATACTTATTCCTATAGAAACCAAGGTCACTGCTCGGTTCTGCTAAACTTCTTTGGTGCCATAAGTGAAAGGGAGTAAAAGGGTCTCATCTGCAGGAAGGAGCGGGAGTGGGTCAGGCAGGTGACCCAAAACTGACCAAATGCAGTATTCCATCCTATAAATGTCATACTCAGTATGAAAGCTGAGGGATCATAAGGGGCAGTCTCTCTTTTTCTATGGCCAGTGTCCAAGGAGGGCTCTGTCCATTTCTTCTGCCTTTGATCCCTATCCATGCGTTCCTGAATCCAGTTCCCGTCTGCCACTGAGTCCAGTCTGGGACTTTCCCGCCCTGCGGTGGCAGTGGTAACGTGATGGTAATTGGCGGGGCATGGTTGTTGTTTCATTAAAGCTGTTTTAATTTTTCCAACCCTTAAGTGTCTCTCCCTTCCCCATCTGGAAAGGGAAAGGGTTAATAGAAGGAATCTGTCATCCATTTAATAGCCAGCCCAGCCTTAAACCTTGACAAACCCTTACAGCAAAAGGACTGGAAGAGCATTCCTCCTAGAAAGGGCCTTAGTACCTAAACTTTGGTTACAGTACTTCCTAGGAACATCTAGATGAGTTGGCATGAAAAAATGAATAATATTAAATTAAATTATATTTGTGATGCAATCATAAATTTGAAAATAACTCTTGCTTTCTTCTACTGAGGCTGGAAAAGTGAGCAGCTAGAAATAATGCTGATTACAAGAACTGTAGAATAAGCTGTAGAGCTCCAGGAGGAAGTCTTGATTGAAGACAGTGTTAAGCTCCAAGGAAAATGGAGACTTGGAAAAATCTTTCAAAACTTGTAACTTGAGAATGTTTGCCTTATGGAAGGGAAGGAAGATGGATGATGCTTGAACTACGCCTGAAATAAAAGTGCCTTTACCCTTTCCTTCTGATGAAAGCTTTTTAAATTTTCCTGAAATACTGTGATTGTGCTTTAACATCTATTTGCTTTTGAAACCCGACTGGTTTCAGGAGGTTCCCTGTGTTAATTATAGAAGATTTGTGCTCAGTTTCTCATATCACACTCCTGTATTACAAAAAAAAGGCAAACTAGAGCAAATCTTGCTAACTTATTAACCCAGGATTTGTGCAATCTCTCAAACTAGTCATATGTTTCAAACAAGCCAAGAGAAACTAGTTTCAAAAAGAGATGGCTTAAATATTTCCCCCTTCAAAGCCACTCCTCATGAGGATGCTGGTCCAGCTCTTCCCTCTTTGAGGTTTCATTCTAGTTGTGGCTCTGGCTGTGGTATCGTTGCAACTGCGTTTCTCCTTGATGCACAATAACTTGAAGAGCTGGAAATAACTGAGAGTGCAGAAGATCATGGAAAGGTCAAGACTTCGTACCCAAATCTTGGCTATATCTGCTTCTCCATTTCATGCCTGGTATAAAGAAAACTTCCTGAACAGGCTGGCTTTCCTTGCACCTGACTGTGTGGTCCCTTTGGAGTCCTAGCACGGACAGCAGGCTCAAGCTTCCTATCTCCTACATGAACTGCACCTATCTGTACCTCAGAGAGCATTTTGCTGTTCCGCTCTCTGCACTATACTGTATGATGTTTGCCATACACGTGTTTGTATTACTAGAGAAAAGTAGCTACAGTCAGTAAAGATGTGATAGCCCATTCCCGGTAGTCCTTGCTGCTTCTTGCTTGGGTAATTAAAGGGTTTCCCCTCCTTTTCCTTCCTGTAGACCTTCTCTCTGCCACCGCTGCCTCCAGCCAGGAGGGCAGTGAGTGCCTCTTGTTGGATATGTCCTGGCCCAGACCATAGTGGTTTCTCTTTGAGTGAGCCAAGCCTCCTCACTGCCCTGAAAGCAGAGCACCTCCCAATCCCTCCTGCCTGCCAAGCAAGAGCACGTACCAAAAAGTGCACTGGAGCAAAGACGGATACCCTGTGCATTGGCTGCAAGAAACACAGACTACAGCTCTCCACTCCCTGAATTAGTATTCTTACAAAAAAAATCAAAACAAAAAATAAACCAACAGACTCTGTGGCCCGGTACAAGTTTTGCTTTTTGTGCATTGCACAGAGCAGGCATATTTGGAGAGAGACAAAAAAAAAGGAGTTATATTCAGGTGCCAGTGAGTGGCAGCTTAACTGAAGTATACATAGTAGTCCGGACAATGACGATAATGCTTACACTTTGATCAGCACCTTTTAATCTCTCCTATGATAAATTAAAAAGATTTGTTGTCTCCATATCCAGCTACTGGAATTGGATGCAGTCTGGTGCCCAGATGACTTAAGTGTGGTGTCCTGTCAACTTTAAGGAAGTTTGGCTCCAAGACTACTTTGCTGTAACAGTCCAGGGCGTAGAAAAACAATACAGACTTTGGATGCATTTCATTTTGATCTCGGGAGATCCAACAGACTAGTCATGACTGTGAGTGTGGCCAGTTTGTAGGGAAATTGTCCCACATGCTGATTGTGTATCTGATGTCCAAATCTACTCAGTGACATCAAAGAGTTATCCGAAAAAAGAAAGGAAGCAAATCTGAAAACAGCTCTGAAACTTGCATGCAACATGTGAACGCATTTTGCCCCCTTACGAACTGCTGACAGTTTTGTCACTGCAGTCTGTGCGAGAGCCATCAGAAACAGTGCAGGAAAGCAAAAAACTTAAGACAGCAGAATGGTAGAAAACCGTTTGCCTGGGTCTAATGAACTGAAAATGGAAAAAATTCATTTCCACAAGCACATCTGCACATTGTGCGTTGAGCATGCCAAAGACTGAATGGAATGGCACGTACTGAAGGAAGATAGAGTAACTTAGCAGGCAGATTATCAGTCTTTCCTTAAGAGTAATTTTGGTGACATCGGTGCATCTGCATTTGAGTGACTTTGTTCCCAGATATTAAAATAAGAGTAGATTCACAGGATCTCTTTCATGAGGTTATTGTAAACACTGAATGGAGCATAGCAAAGCGTTACTTAGCAATCCTGAAAGGCAGGTATTAACTTGATTATAGAGTACAAAGGAATTAAGGCCTGAGAAAAATAAATTATTTGTCTGTGTCTGAATTACAAGAGAAACTACACATATTTCACCATTGCTCAACAAATTATGGGAGAAAGCAGCAACATGACTGTTCTTCAGAAACTTTTTTTTTTATTTCTAGGAGAGGACAGGGACGATCTAGGGTCCGCAGACATTCACTCCCATTGTTATTACTGTAGACTTCCTCTATTACCTTCTTCTGGTCCATAAGTGGCTGTGCAGCCTAGGTTTACTCCCACTCTCTCTCAAAACCATGTCAAATTGATCTGATTTCCTCTTAAGCCCAGATAACATGACTTGTAAGAGGATCAGCCATTTGACTTTACTTTGACTTTAGTAAGGTGTCTGACATCCTTGGAGGCATAAATTTCATTGCCTTAAGATGATCTTATGAACGAATGGGGGCAAAACTGTTCTCAGGGAATGATGATCAGTTCCTTGTCAAAAGGAAGCGTATGTACAGCATAGCTGAGATTCGAGATGAGTCTCGTTCTGCTTGATGACTTTCACTACTAATGGCAGGCAGTTAGGCGATGGAGTAGAGAGAGTCCTTACCACAATGATAGCAAACCAGAGAGGGAGAGCAATCCCTTCAGAGACAAGCTTTGAAGTCCAAATGATCTTGACAAACTGATGACAATGTTTGAAGAGAGCAGGATGCTTTCAGCAGGGGCAAAGAACAAGAAGAGCAGCAATAGCACCAGGAGTGATCGGCTGCAGGAACAGGGGGTACGCAACTGGGTAGGGAGCAGTGTGCCAAGGGACTCATACTTCATGCTCTGCGTGGCATCTGGGCGGCTGAGTTCAGAGCGTGTTAAGGTCTGTAACCCCATGGTTACTTGTGCGTATTGTAGCTGCTTTGGGCTGTATTCTCAAAAGTACTTAGGAACACACCTTCAGCTGAAATGAGTGAGAGTTTGACTCCTAAATACTTTTTAAGAATCTAGATCCCTGCTCCTCATCTGTAAAATGCAAAAGCTAATACTTCCCTTCCTTGCAAATGCACTGTTAGCATAAATACATTAGAGATTGTAAAGAATTAAAGTGCTCCAGAAGATATAAATACTTTAGATAAAGCTGTTTCTTTTTCCTTCTTGCACCTCTCTACATTTCAAATTAGACCAAAATTAATCCAATATAGCTTTCTCATCCTTATAGTATTTTTATTAAGGCTTTACAGTGCTGTTTTTCCACTTTCCTCTTGTAGGGCATGGCACAGAGTAGCACTGTCTGAGAATTGTGGATAAAATGGGACAGAAAAGCTGAGCATGTGGATACCAAGAAGGTTTCCTTGCAACAATAATAATGAAAAAACTCCCAGAACTTTGTCTTCTTACATTTGACAGTTTGCTTTTCTTATGACTTCATAGAATATCTTGAGTTGGAAGGGACCCATAAGGATCATTGAGTCCAGCTCCTAACTTGTGACAAATAAACCAAATGTGGGATTCCCCTTCCCAAATTACTTCCAATTAAATCTCTAGTAGCTATTATTTGGGAGTATGTATGTACGCTTTTCAGCATTGTTGGTTAAATCCTTGCTAGTTGCAAACCTCATCTTAAGCTGCAAGAAATACATCTGTACAGTGAAAGGTTCAAGCAGTTCCATGTGTGGTTCTTCAGAAGGGTTTGAACCAGCAGAGGACACTTGGGTATCTAGTGAGGAGATCTAGTGAAGAGAACAAAACAGATGCAAAGAAAGTCTGTCTTAAGTCCCATTTCCAAAATGGGACCAGATAAATATTCAAGAAATGAATGAAAGAATCTGTGCAAAGCCAAGAGAAAATGCTATGAGAAGAGAAACCCAAATCTATCTCCTATTCTTTTGAGATCAGAAGAGTGGGGAGCTGGACTTGAACATTTTGAATTAGAGGACAGTTCAAACTTTGGTCCCATTGTCAGTTCCCCTACTGCTGTGGAGGGATGTAGGATGGTGATGGAGCTTGCTATGAAACAGCAGTGTCCATTTTTGGTAGGGGACTTGCATAGTAGCATGACAAAATGATTTTACTACTTACGTGTCTTCTGTTCATGACCCTCATTGGAAGGTGACCACTGGTAGTGCTACTGAAGTCCTGTCCTCAGCGGCCCTTATATGCTTTCTGTTCCTCTCAGGAGAAAGGACTGAATGAGAGAGGAATTTTATATGCAGTTTTTGGCAGCAGGAGAGCAAGTGGAATGGCTGCATGTGCTTGAACCTGGAGCCAGAGGGAGCAAAAAGGAAGTCGTGTCTGCTGCATGACTGAAGTGGTGTTGCCCGCAATACTTGATCAGGAAACGAGGTGTGTGTTGGACAGAAAAGTAAATATTTGTGGTGTTTTGGTTTTCAGGAGGGATAAGAATCGAGATTTTATAAATCTGACAAAAGAGTCGGGTTGCTTTGATGTGGAAGTGGTTCTGGTCTGTAGTATGGTTCTGGTCTGTAGTGGAACTGACCCGTTTTGTAGCTTCCAAAATCAGCTTTAATAAGTATATGTTTTGTGGTGGCCTGTGGAGAAAAATATCTTCAGGATTTTAATATTCAAGGAGAGACATGTCTGTGAGGACTCTTCAGATGAACCTAGGTTGCTAGGGCAGTTTCTGTGCCTGTGAGTAGGCTCACGTTAATATGGCAGCAGACAGAAACCCAAGCAGAACATTAATGGGCTTTATCTTGCTACGTACCACACTCCAATCCTGTTCCTCTGAAGTGTCTTTGAGTTCAGTAGTGGCAGAACCAGCCACAAGTAAGCAAGCAGCAGGCAACCAGACAGAAGAAGCTACCCAAAGATTTTAGGCTTTGCCCATGCTGGCAGGATACATGGATAGCAGAGCATTGCTCATGCGCTGCTTTAAGTTGTTTGCAACCAGATGTGCTCTAGCTCTGTTTCGCTGCATAGTGCAGCTGGGGCTGCAGCCTTCTGGGAAAGCATTCAAATTCATTGTTATTATAAATCCAAGCGCAGTTACTATGACCTGAGGCCCTATTCTGTTCACTGCCCTGACTGCACAAGAGATCCAAGCAGGGCTTTGCAAGAAACACCTGCATGGCTTTTCCAAGTGGGTGCCAGCGTTTTAACAGAGTATGCTATGCTCACCAGCAGTTGATAGAGCAGGGAGATATGGGGCAGGATGGACGATGACTTCTCTAACTTTAAATGGGTTGTAAAGCAAAAATGTAATCTTTGAACACATAGCCCTATTGATCGTTGGTGGCAGGAGTGCCCAGAGTAGTACAAACCAGTGTACTAGGCTGTATTTTCTTTAGTAAGTCTGCAAGGAACAGGAGATAAGGGGGCTAGGACAAAAAGTTGAAAACATCTTAGGAGCTCGAATATATTATCTGAAGGAAGCTTAGGGAACTTCCCTCACAGAAGTTTCCACATAACTCCCCATTTTATAGATGTTTCTTCCTGAAACGCTTTTTTTGTGTCATCTCTGATTTTGAGGCTGGGCACATCTAATGGCTGTGCCTGCGTATTTGTGAATACTCTTCATGCTTTCTTACTATACGATTGTGAAATGTCTGAATGTGCTTTGATTTGCATTATTTCTTTTCTGTCTTTCTTCCCATCCCAATTTTCAGCTCCCTTTTGTCCTGAAAAATTAAACAATTTACTTTTTTGGCAGCAAAGCAACTGCCTTGTTGGAATAAAGATGTCTTTTTTAGCTCTGTCCTCTTGCTGCATCCCCCAGGCCAGACTCCCTGACAGGTCACCCTGTGATGGCACAAGGGCCCACTCCGGAGCAGCGGGAGCGCTGTTATTAATGGCACTGCCAGGGAGGGGATGCTGGGGCCAGCGGGCCCCCTTGGCGCTCCCGAGGCGGTCTGGGCCATGCCACACGCAGAGCGCCTGCGTCAGGAGGCACAAGGCAGCCAGCAAAGAGCCCACAAAGCAGAGGAGCAGGCTCCCGCTGCCAAATATCGTGTCCTTATGCTCTGCGTGCTTTGCTGGAAACCCTGCAGCACAGGATCGGCATTCAGCCTTTTCATTGCCCTGCCACATCAGCAGGAGGTTTTCTGCCAGGGCCCGTAGCCTCCTACACCACAGCGGGACCCAGCGCCCAGCCCCGGGTGAGGTGAGGCCTTGCTCTCCCCACCTGCGGTAAGCAGGGAGCCACCTGGATGTACAGCCACGATGTGTGCCCTCCATGTTTTGGAGGGAGGTAGCAGAGCTGCAGGAGCAGAACCGCTGGCACGGCAGCCAGAAGGGGCGCAGCAGGCAGCTCGGCAGAGCAAACCTGTCCTGCGGCTCCCGAGGGGACGCTGCGTTGGCAAGCGTGATCTGTCCTCCCACCCTCTGCCAGACATGGCCGTGCTGGATGAGCCACAGCCGCTCCTGGATTATGCGAGTCCTTCCCCACCTGCAGACTCAAAGTCACGCTGCATGTTTGGTTGTGGCCCCTGTGTCTGTGAGCCGGGGCTAGCCATTCTTGTGCTCTCTTGCCCCGAAACATACGGTCTGGTGAGTGGCAGCTAAGTGCCTGGAGCTGTCTGAAAGTGCCCTGCAGGTTTGAGGCGTGGGTGCAGATGAGGGCATTTCAGCACGAGGCTTCTTTGTTTGGACTCGTGCTTGGGGAGAATTTAGTGGACAGAAATAGAGGAAAGATAGCTCATAATTTTCATGCTGTGTGGGAGCTGGGCTAAAATAAGGTGAATGGAAGACCGAGGCCAAACAGTGTTCATCCTTGAGTGCTGCCAGGCTCCTCAAACCTACTGTGTGTGGCCTGTCTGCAGCCCTTTTGGCTACAGTCCTCTGCAGATGAGAGCAAGCCCTTTTTTTTTGAAAGGACGTGGCAGGCTTCCCCAGCTCTTGCTTTCCTAAAACCCTTTGCTTTGAAAGCTGACCCTCGTGTAATTCTCAGTAAGGACATCCCACTAGTGAGGCTGGTACCTTGTTTAAGGGTAACGTCTTATGACGCCTGTAAAAGTCCCATTCCAGAGCACCTGGACCATGTCACTAGCAGCGCACCTGCCGGCATGACTCATGGCATGTGCTCACTCCTCAGTTAAGAAAAGCCTGCCGCAGAACAGTTGTCAGATCCATCTGGGCTTTGTGTTCATACCAGCGCGCTGGAAAACACTGCGGTGTTCACATGCACCACGTGTGTCGTGTGTTGCACCCGCGACGTCATTTCAAGTGATGGGCACGACTTGCCCCGGAGGTTGGGACGATGCAACCCCATGGCGAACAGATGGGACAGCAGTTCACAAAAATGTTGCTTTTGAAACGTATCCTAGTGCATGGAAAGCAGGAGAGCCTGTCGTACACAGCACAGTTTCCCAGGAGATTAGTGCTTCTTGCTTCTTCCAGTCCCTGCCAGTCCACAAGAAGAAGAAACACAATATGGGGATGGCATGCCATTGCTATGACTGGATTGCTGTTGCTGTACTCTTGGGCTGCGCCTGTGGAAAGGGAGCACTGCCTGTTCCTTGGGCTGTAGGACTGGAGAGTGTGTCCCCGTTGATGCAAACCCTGACTCTGACAAGCTGGGTGGTCTCAGCGGAGACTTTTAACCTCTCTGCACTTCTGTTTCCCCCGTGTATAAAATGGGGATAGTAACAATTAACTGTTTCACAGAGATACTGTGTTTTCATGTCTGTAGAGTGCTTTGAAGGGGTAAAGTACTTAGCGCTATTGAATCTTTTCAAATGCAGCTGTATTTCATTGCGCACATAACAGAGTGATACATTGGTTTAAAAACATATGTGAAACTCTTGATAATTAGGAAGTCGGGCAATGGCAATTAATACTTTCAGACATGGTGTTACTGCTCTTCTCCAAACTACAGCTCATTTAAAATGCTAGCCCTATAATTTATTAGCAATATTTAATACCTCAGTGACCATAAAACTTAGTGTTTTATTACCACTGATTAACATACGTTTGATGTTCTGCCCAGTGTTACACAATCCAAAACAAATTACTCTCAGGAAGCTGGATATTATATAAATACAGAAAAGCAATAAATAATGCATTGGAGAAACATTTTTCTGTGGGTTCTAACACGCCACAATCTCTTCACATGACTTAGACTTCTTATGCAATTTCTCAGCCCTCCAGGAGCATTTACACCAGAGAACACGCTTCACACCATGCTGGCTACTACCCTTGCTGCCAGTTTGCTGGTGATTCCTGGCATCGTGTCAGCCTCTGAGACCACGGGTTACTCATGCCCTACTGGAGGAAACCTGGAGTTGCTTGGTTAGATCGTCTTCAGTTATGATAGTCTTAATAAGCTACAGATGTGTAAGAAACGGAAAGGCTCTTTCATATTTCAGGATGCCTTTTTCCCTCCTCTCAATCTGGCATGAAGAAAAACAAGAAAAACTTTACAAATGCATTTGTTTTGTGTTCTCTTGAGCCCATTTAAGGCACAGCTTGGATAAGAGCAGGAGGTGAGGAGAGGGAAAGCCGATTGACTTAAGGATTGCGACCTGTTCAGAGTCAGATTTTTCTCAGTTAGGTTTGATGGTGCAGCTGTGATAGGTACCTGTTGAAAATTGCAGCCTATCTGGTTAGATTTTCACTGAGCATGCCCAAAACGTCTCTACAAATATTGATGGTTTCAGAGATTTCGGCTAGGACTAAGAAATCCAATGAGATACGGCCAGTTGTATAGCTGATTTATACCTGTTCAATCCCACAGTTTATTTTTCTGACAAGCTGCCGCCAACTTTGAACATTCCTGTCTTTAGCTTTCATGGAAGGGTTGTGACTGAGGGAGGATGAATTTGCAACTTGAGACTATGTATTAGTAAAGATGGTAGAAACTTAATCGTGCACTATGTGTGCCTGCGATGACACTGTAGCTCCTGATAGAGCTGGCAAGCAGCGGTCACCCTCCTGTGAAATTCCCACAGCCTGCTCGTACTAAGAGGACACTTCCTTGTTGGGGTCTTTGTTCCACCTCTTCTAAGACCAGAGTCCACACTAAGACTGAGTAGGCACGTCCAGCAAAGGCCCAGGCTCAGGTCGATAGTGTAGGGCAGGCTTCAGTAGGGCAGGCTTGGGCTTCCTCTTCCATTTTAGAGAGCTAGAAGGTGCAACTTGCAGAAAATGAAGATTGTGCTTTTGATTAAAGTAGTCTTTTCACTGAGAGAAGGGAGATAAAATTGTTCTTCCTAAGGCAGTATGGATTTGTACCAAAGAGCCTTTGCTATGGACCAGGTAGATACTACCCAGATACAAGGCAAAATGTTGCTCACTGTCCTGAGGAATTTGCTGTTTGAGTCCGTGATGTAAAAGTGGGAAACAGGGAAGATGAAACAGTAAAAAGATTAGCCAAGTTTCTAGCTGCTGTAATCCAGCCCTGGCTCAAGCACGGTGAACTGCTTAACGGCTCCTTTCACACTTCTGCTCTGCCATACGGTATTTGGAAAAAACATCAACCTCAAAAATGTACTGACTGCACACCCGTCCTTTTTCTTAAAACTTTCTCTTGCACCCAACATATTCGAGTAACAGGAGGTTTAGTCATTAGCTGACTTGAGTCAATAATAGATATTTTGTTTCAGTGGCTGCCTTAAAGTTGGGTTAGGTTAAACAAAATAATACATTTTCCTTCTTTTGGTGAAACAGCAAAATGAGAAAATTCGTGTTAAAGTCTACCTGGACAATTTCATTCAGCTGCAATAAAAGATGTTATTTGACTTTGGGACTATTTAGCTTTCTTTCCTAGACTTGCGTAGCTCAACCTTTAAATGAAAATGGCATTGCACAATGACGTTTGAAAATTTTGTTTTAAAAATGTTGAAAAAACCACTTCTGGCATCTTTGAAATGAAAGTGTGAAACCTGTCAAGTTTTGTTGTCTGGATTTAGAATGAAACCCGGTTTTTGAAGGATTTCCTAACAGAAGTGTTGCCTATCTATTCGTAAGCCATCTGATAAACTATTTCCAACACCAGACCTAAGCACATCCCTCTTCAAGGAGCTTTCTGGTGGATCAGTATACGAGATCAGAAAACAAGTTTTTGGAACCCTGTTACAGACTACTTACTACATATCTTAAAAGTTTTCACTTCTTCCTTCATATTGTATCCGTATAAAACAGAGCTTTGTGTTGTCACCAGGGAAAAGGGTTAAACTTCTGTCTTGCTGTGTCCGTGCCGTGTGCAAACTAGACACCTGGAGCTGGTAAATCAGTCCTGCAGACTTTGTACGTAAAACCTTACGCTTGCACAAATGTAGGCAATTTCAGCCTACCGTTGCCAGTCCTGAAGAGTATATTCTGAAGCTGACAGAAGTTTTTGTTGCAGCCGGTGCTAAGGAAGAGGACATCCAGCTCTTTCTCAGACTCACCCCTAGCCTATCTGAGAGATTTTTCTCTGTAAAACTCCTCTTGTGAACATCTGCTAATTTCTCTTAGAAATATCAAGAATAAGGTTGTGAAAACACCAATTAAAAATTCACAAAGAATTGCTAGTGACTTGTTTAGCATTCACTAAGGCAGATGAGAGATTTGGGTGCCAAAAGATAAAAGGATTTTGACACTGTGATTTATATGTTAAGGAGCCTCCTCCCTCCCCCATTCTCTTTTTGTTTTTTAAACTCCCCTTAGTCCTACTGCCCTGCAGCATTGCTTTTTGAGAGAGGCTAAAGCAGCTTCATATTTTCTCATAAGTGCATGTCAGTGCCTGTTCCTTAATTCTACATCTGGCTTAAGTGCATTCAGGTGACTCATAACTTTGCCTCTATGTTTAGTTTTTCTCTTTCTTCATTTATCAACAACAACAATATTAAGTGGGAAGCTTTCTTTTTTCCCTCCTGGTCTACTCATTTGGAAAGCTGTGTGAGTAGCACTGAAGTGAGCAAATAATGAAATATTAGACAAGATGGTGAGAAGAAATGAGATTGCCCTTTCCTAATAGTTTGGTGACGAGTTAAGATCCCTGCTGCTGTTATCAGGATTTATAGTCATCCGTGTAGACTAAGCGTGTGGCCAGTTTATACTGAAGTGGCTTATTGGTTTTCCATCCTTCTGCCACGGCACAGATCTTTTTGTTCTTGTCACTCCTGATGCCTTAGACTAGGGTGCCCAAATTACTGTCTTTGGGCCACGAGAAATGGACTACGAAAATTTACTCAGCCACAGCTGTATACTGGGACTCTTGTGAAACGGAGCACCAGGGACAAACTGCAGTAGCTGTTCTCATTCTACCAACCCACCCTGGTCTCACTTTCCTGCAGGAAGAGTTACAGCAACTTATCTGTGAAAATCTCGTGTACAACAACTCATGAGAGGCATGTGCAGAGGAGATCCCATGATATGTGCCCTTTCCTTATCTCTGGAGTAGGCATGACTGCAGATGCTGGACCTTACTAAGATGTTTGTCGCAGGCGGGAACTATCATTTTCTCTTTTTCCCCATGGTATTCAGCTCAAACGGTCCAGCTGAGGCCAGAATATGCTGCTGTAGCATGAGTATGTAATCCAAAACTGTCATCATGTGCTAAGACAGTAAGCATGGCAGTCCCTGGTTTTGTGGGACTTGAAATAAGTCATCTTTGCAAGGAAAAATAAATGTCTAAGATCACAAGAAATGTTATTCCCACTGTTGCGGGAAGCATCAATTATCACCAGTGTGTTCAAGCAACAAAGCCGAACTGAGCCTTCGTCAACATTTGAACAAAATGTTTCTTGCCGATTTGGAAAACTTCTTTTTCCTTGGCACTCTCTTTCTTATCTCCACTCTCGTTTGCTTAGATAGATACAGGTGTCATGGAGCTCAGCGGCATTAATTTACTAAGAGTACCTAAGCTACTGAATTAAATTCCTATTCAAAGTATAGGGAAATAAATACTTATTAAACATCAATGCTCATTTCAGTCAGTTGCACTTAATGCAGGACATGTGTGTGTTTGGGAAGGCAATGGAAAACAGGGAGCTTTTATGTCACATCTTATTTTCCCGTTCTAATCTCAAAGCTGCTTCGTGCCCAGCTGCACCAACCCCAAGGATGCCTTTTGCTTGTACACTGTGTATTCCTGGTTGCTGCAACTTTTTGGTCATCTGCGTCACATGTCCTAGGCTGGGAGAGTGACCAAGAAATGTGTCAAATGAAATGTATGATAGCCTCCTGAAGTCAGTGGTTAGCCAGTGTTGTGGGTGTTTCCTAGACGCTGGAGGTTAGATAAGTACTGCAGAAAAGCGTCAGCTGCCCATGCTGGGTAGTCCTTTTTATAGTCCTTTTTAACTATCTAATGACGTTGGCTACTGTCAAAGTCAGACCACTAGTTAGATGTGGTATGGCTGTTCTTATGTGTATATATGTGCGTAAGTAGCAGATGCAAGTAGAGTAACTTCCTAAAGGCTTTTCCTGAAACTCAGTACAGGAATGACGTCTAGATTCTGATCTGGAGCTCCCTGCTCCAAATGCTCCAAGGCCCTCTGCCAGGTATGGTTTTTACTCTGGGACCCAATGTATAGGTTTGCCTTGGTACTCTACTTGCCTATGATGCTACTGCCTCAAGGAGGTCTCAAGAGGGCCCCAGCCCTGGCCTTAGCTGGGGTCAAAGCTTTCTTGGCTGTGAAAGGGTAAATAAAATCAGACGTCTTCCTGTTTCAGTTATTCAAGGTAAAAGTTGTATGTGGGTCGCCTTTTATGCGTAAGAGTAAAAAGGCTGCTGTTTGGTTTTGCACCTACCTGTAGGGATCTTGCTGGTGGTTTGCTTCCCATTCTTCATCCAAATGAGTCATGTGGGAAGTCACTTGGGAGACTCAGGAGCAAACCAGGTGCTGACATTATCTGCTCTTGATATCTCTTATGTACAAATATAAACAGAAGGAGGTTCTCCTTGAGTGGTGCTGGCAAGCAAATAAGCTTTGAACTCTCTGCCCGTTTGGGAGAAAACATGACTGTTCATTCCAAATGTGTCTTGGCAGTATTGTTAAGGATGCATTTTATGTGTGAACCTTATGCCATATTCTATACATAACACAGACATGGCTTTCCAGAAGCCCCTTCTTAGAGGGAATGGGCTGCGGGCTATGTCATCTCCCAGGTGCATTGCTTAATGCTAATCTTATGAAATGCAATGTTCACACATGCTTGACACATCCCTGTGTGCAAAAAAATCACCCCCTGAATCCAAACAAATACCGGTAAACAGCGCCAAAAAAAAAAGTTAATTTATCATCTGTAGCCCCAGTGCAATTACAGTGTACAAGTCAGACAGAATGAAAATAACGCCGAAGTCCCAGCCACCAGGGATTCTTGAGCTCAAGCCAAGTCTCCTTCCTGTGCGCGCCTTCATTGTCTGTGTTTGAGTATAAGACTGAGCATTGTTAAAAGACCTTCTGAGAGACAAACATGGTTTTTTTTTTTTTTTTCAAAACCCAGCCATAGTCTTGCAAAATGTCATACTTCAGGGAGCTTGAGCCACTATCCGGAATTGCCATCCTTCACGGGATTTTTTAAGGAAGGCATTTTGATTGCGTTTTGTAGAGCAGATAAGCAACTATTCCATCTCATTTGGCTTACAGTGCCACACAGACTGTTCATATCTGCCCTGTATTTTGCAGCCGTTCTAGGCAGCCTACTTTAAACTAGATCTTGCAATATGAAATGCAGGAAGACAGAGTACCGTCATTCCGTTTTTGCAGTAACTGCCAGTACTTTTAACAAGAGGCTTCCTCAAAAGAGGCTTCCAGACTTATTCTGGGATGAACCTTGTGGGCAGAGCGTCTGTATTCCCAGGGAGAATGAGGGGGTTGGGCAATGTACTAATTTGCTTACCCATTCAAATCAAAATCCTGCCTCGTAGCCCAAAGAGAGAAAGAAACAGCACCACCCAGCACATAACCTTTGCTGAAAACGTTCCTGCTCTGCTTTTGGAAGTCGATTGAGTATGTTGGTGCTAGAGTGCTTGGCTTGCCTGACTTAATATGGCAACCAGAAAGATGTGAGAAAACAAGCGGCGACTGCTTTCACTGAGTGTGAACTGGCCTATTGCAAAAGGATACTTCAGTAGCCCTTTTGTGATTCCCTGTGACTCCCTGAACTCCTCTGATATAGTTGACTAAGCAACTTCAGAAGGGAGATGAGCATCGGCAGTGCAGAGGAAGTTCCCCACCGATTTTTGGGCAAATTATGCCAGTATATTCCATGTATGATGTAGTAACTCACATGGAGCTGAGTTCTTTACAGCAGCACGTTTTCAACACAAGGAACCGTTTTCAGCCTATTTTATCACTCTTTTTTTTTTTCTCTCTCCCCGAGCGCACATACCCATAAGTGCTTGCTTCACTTGTAAGGGTACAAAATGGATATGAGGGTAGCTTTTGCCCACCAAGTCAAAATGTTTGTATTATCCCTACTCATTAGCGAGGTAAGCCATTGTTAATGCCTGCGGAAGCCTTCCCGGCTCAATTAAGTTGTACCGCTGTAAAACAAATGTTTGCAGTAGGACAAACTTCTTCAGCTCACATCCGGACAAAACTGACAGCGAGTAGTCGGCAGGCTGCCCATATTTAATTACATTATCCTCTGCCTGCAGTGTACCACAGGCCTCTGGAGGCAATCCAGGACCATATATATCTCGTTTATATTTGCTTGTAATTTTTCGTGATTGATTGAAGTTTAGGGAAATCATTATGTTTAAAATGCCACAGCTTTGCAAATAGATGCGTTGGACTGCGCCTCGGCTTTTAGGAGTTGCATGGTACAGCTTTGGTAAAGCTACCACGGAGGATGAGGTGGGAGAGGTTCCTGTCATTTACACCGACGCAGACGCAACAGGTTTTATTCCCTTAATCATCAGGTCTTGTTTTTATATGGCCTCAATAGATCTTACTCAAAGTTTAGCTGATGTGAGAACAGGATCACCTTAGATGTATGTAGGCTTGAGGGAAAGATGGATGGTTTACGAATCCCAGAGTAGTGATAGACGGATGGGGACAATTCAGACCGGGGAGCAGGTGTTGCCACTGGCCTCAGCTGTCTGTCCTTCCCAGTCTTGGGCTGCTCTTAAATCACTCCGAGAACTGTCAAAATTAACAATGCTGAGGAGGGATTTCTGGTGACCACCACATTCAGACCATGTTCGTTCCTTTGTGATAAAAAAGGCAGGATTTTGGAAGTGGATTCCTGCACTGCCGAGTTACCTGTGTGGACAGGATGGGGCCAGCAGCTGGGGGTGGTAACCTGGATGGGCACTCCAGGCTAACTTGTCAGTGAGACCTGTAATAAAGGGGAAAAGAGAAGAAAGAATTATTGTTTTGAGTTGTAACTCAGCTATAGTGGTCTGGAGTCTACCTCTCAATGAGCAGTTTATTGGTCCTTCATGGTAGACTCAGCAGAGAAATGAAAGACTAGACTTGCATACGTGCTGAAGTCTTTTATTGCTGAATATGGAGTCTCCAAAACCAAAGCAACAGTAGGTCTGAATAAGTAGCCAATTTTAACCTCTGAGTAATGATACCATTGTAACTTGACAGAAATCACGTGCAGCTAAGCATCGCGGAATAGGTTGCTTCCATGTTTGAGTTGCATTATCATCCATTATTCTGAACTTAGAATTTTAAAAACAAAAGTTGGAAAAATTTTGATTTTTGTTTTCCTTGCTAGCCATTTTGAGGCTAAATTTTCTCGTATGGGTTCAGAAGATGTATCTATGAAAATGTCTTCCTTCTGCGTATGCAAACCCAGTAACAGTGCATGTACTCACATGCAGAATCACCCAAATCTCATATACTGGTGTGCTGCTCTGTGGTCATCATCACCTGTCTGCAAAAACTGCAGACTCCTTGAAAGATGTCTCCTTCTTATACTACTCATAACAGTCTTGCTCTGTTTCCATCCTCTCACAGGTTAAATTGTCAAAAGGTGTAAATAAACCAGGTAAAGGCAAGTCCTGGCAGATTGTTATATATCTGGATAGGTAAAGCCGTGGCAGAAGGAAAAGAGCTTCTGAAACAAATTCGGCCAGAAAGAAGGCTTCTAAGTTTTCAACTGAAATTTGCCTCTGAACGGCTTTTAAAACTGAAAATCTATGATTCTGAAATAAAGTTTCCAAAATTGTACATCATTTTGTTTATGAGCAGCCTGAGGGAGACAAATTCAAGAATCCCTTTCTGAGTTTCTCAGATTGCCTGCATTTCATCATACGTCATAAGAAAATTATTTTGTATTAAATATAAAAGGTGGTTTTCAACAGTTAGGACTTACTATAACTTCATAATGCTTTAACTTTAAAATGTTATTGCATGCATATGAGTAAGAATTCCATACTTGTTTTTTCTTAGACAAAGAATTCTGATATTGTTAGTAATATGTATTATAGTGCCACAGAACCACATGATGCTTGTCAGGGCATTGTATGTTGGTTTAAAAGAAACACTTAGAAAAATCCATTCTCAGCCTTACTTCCTGTCTGCCTGCCAGTTCATTTTCGTCTATCTTTGTTACAGGTAGTGTTGTTGATGCACTGTCCCTTGTGCAGGGGATCAGCTTTGGCTGAATTTCATGTCACCCTTCTGGGTAGGCTTCAGGAGGACTCTGAATGACACTCGGTCCATGTACTGATCCACTGCACAGAGACAGATTTTACTCCTTGAGCAAATGGTCAGTTGTAAGCAGCATGTCATTGACTTGAAAGAGATCCTGAGGTCAGGCAGAACTAAGTTTATTTAGAGTTAACAGTAATGACATGTCCCAGTAACTGTTGCACAGAATATGTGTTTAATAATTTTATTTACTTATTTGAATTCATCCCACCTCTTTGAACAAAAGTGAAACCACAGAACAGTCTGTTGGGATGTGCATGTCCTTGCTCTGGAAGGACTGGACTTGCAAACCTTGAAAAGGCTTTAGGGCTTCTGAAGTTTTCAGACTCTACCTGGGTACTACAGCAATACTATAGAGAGAGGCAGGTGAGCACGTGTGCTGGCCAAACAGGAAGAGAGCGGTAAAACTAAAATACCAAGGGTAAACTCACCTCCTTGAAAAGGTGAAAAGTGGATATAAACTATATTGCACAAATTAATCTTTCATTATACAATATTTTTTCTTCCAAATGGAATTTTTCCAGCTGTCCTTCAGTACATTTGTGTATCATTTGTGATCTTATACTGTTCATTTACATCAACTGATAAAGCTTTCCAGATTTCAAAACAAATCTCTTAAAACCTTACTGCAGAGGAAGTTGACTGTCTAGGAAGGATTTGGAATCTTAACATTAGTTACCCAAAAATCAGCCGGCAGAGGAGAGACATTTCTACAGCTTTGAAGTAACTTTCGCAAATGCCCTTTTGTCCTTAGGGATACACATGCATCTTAGGTGCAGAAATACTCCAGCTGACTTGATATGAGCTAACTGGAAGCAGGACGGCGCACAGTAGAGTGAGACCACATCTGGTTCTGTAGGTCGTATTTTACCACAGTTATGTCTACTGAGCCTAAGGTAATGAGCCTTGAGATCTCATGAGAGAAGAGTCTCTGGCTGTGGCTCACGTGTATCACGGCTGAAGTATGTGGAGGAGTGCACATGCAGTCAATCAGATGTTGCTGAATTTACTAAGAAAGCCATGGATCCAGTTTATTCACAATAAGTGCAGTTAGGTCCAGAAACAGCTGGTATGCTCCAACAATGGCTCTGTGGCAACAATACCTGTATCCAAATCGTGCTGGAGGAGGTGTGTTGCTCTGAGGGGGATGTAGAAGATCTAGAATTTGCAGAGAAATCGCCAAAGTTCTCAAATTCTACCTTGACCAAATTTCTGGAATCAAAAAGTAGACGTATCCACCAGAGCCACACATTTCGTCCTAGCGTCTTGGGCAATGGTGCATCTGGACCTGCATTAACATGGCTGAGATTCAGGTTTGAATAGAGCATAAGCCAGGAGACTAGGGTGCAATATTCAGTACCTCCGCACGTCATTGCCTTTCGTATGCTGGTCAGGTTTCTGCAGTAACCCCTGTTGCTTGAGAAACTGCATACTAAGTCAGAGAGACACTTTTAAAACTCTACCTGAAGCCCACAGCTGTTACACTGATGAAAATATGGGCTGGGTTTTGTTCTTCCTCTTAGTGTGCTGTGTTTTCCCTCCTTTAATCTGCTATAGATTTGCGGCAAGGGTCTGTTTTCATGCCCAGTTCTCCAGCTGGGATGAATAAAACAAACAGAGGTCAAGTGACTAATTCAAACCCAAACAGTGCACCAGCCCTTCAGCTAGGGTTTTAGAATGAGCTTAATGATTTTTAACTCCTTGCTGTAGCTGCTGTTTTAAACTGTTCCCAGCAGGCTGTCAGGTCCACCAGGCTGCTGAGAACAACTGCCCTCTTTATTGGTATTGAAACCATCATAGTCTGAATTGCCATAAGCCCAGGGAAAAGTGTTTGCACTGGTGTATGGACAAGTGTAGCGCGCAATATGTCGATTATACAATTATACTGGTGTCAGCATTTAGAGGGCACACTGCCTGCGATTAGTCATCAAAAAAAGCAAAGTCTGTATGTGGTGAGTGCATGACTGATCCTTGAAACTGAGGTGGTTAACGGAAGGAGATTGTGACACATTCAGAAAGAAAATAGATACTGCCTGATAAGCTGTTCTTTTAAACCGCAAAGGCCTGTGATAACAGCAAGGAGGCAGAATTAAAGCCAAGAGAGTTAGGGTGCTAGACAGCCAACTGAAGCTGATGTTTGAATTAGAGTCAGGAAAACAATTGCCCTGTATGTCCCTTCTGCAGGAGCCTGGGGCTCTAGCTTTCTTACATGCTCTTCGTAGGGCTCACTTCTCCCTCTTCTGTACATGGTTATCTGGAAGGTATAGGGATGAACAAAAACCTCTTCCCCTTGCAATGATACTTGTTCCTTACAGGGACGTGGGGAGGGGCGGAGCAGGGAGAGCTATTCCCTGCCTGCTCCTCACAGTGAGCTCAGCACCCCAAGGGGGATGAGAAGCAGCTAGCAGGCTGTCTTCTCCAAGGTTGGCCACCTGCACAGGGAGACACAGACAATCCTTTACCAGGATTAGTAACTGCTAGGCCTTGGAAGGGAAAATGCCCTTAGCAAGAGGGCCTTCTGCACGACTCCTATCAGAGGTTTGTGTCCAAGTGGCACAGCCTTGTCCGTAGAAACTTGTCTGTTCTAGTTTTATGTGACTCAACAATAGAGTTTCCACTGTTTCCCTTGCAAGACTCGAAAGAAAGCAGGTCTTACAGACCAGATAACCCCTCCTTATTCATGTGGAATAATCCCACTAAGAAGTCATTCATGGGTAAAGCAAAGAGAAGCTGTCCCTAAAACAGCTTTCTGCATATGTTTGAGCCAGGGGATTCCTGCATGTAGTCTGTTGTGTTTGTGGAGCAGAACACACAGGCTTGGAGCAGCTTGGGGTATGTGAATGTAACTTCTCAGCCATATGAGCAAAACACCGGACAAACAGCCCCCCCACCCCCCTCCCCCCACGTCTTTCTGGGTTCTGCTTGAATGGAGAAGCAGAGAAACAGGCCATGGCATGAATTCTGTTTGCATAAACAAGGAACAGCATCCCCCACCTGTAACACAACAACCTCTAGCAGGTGATCAGACTGCATGAAACCATGACGCCCTCCGTGCGGGTTTTAGGTGATATAACTACCCATTTGAAAGAAACACATGTAACTCATCTGTGGTCTCCACTCTTTCCTTTTAGGAGTGGTGAAGACTGTGACTCGTTATGAACCCTGAGCAAGAAAGAAGTGCTACATGCTTGAGTAAGGTCTTTGCTGAGCTTGGACTATCAGGTTGTTAATCCTAATTATTAATCCTAAATTAAAATTAATCCTAATTAACAATCCTAATTGTTAATCCTAAGTCCTAGGATCTGGAGAGAGGCCCCTGAAGAACTGAAAGACAGGTGTCAACGGGTTGACACAGCAGTTCCAACTTGTCCTTTGGCAATCTGCAGTTCGAATGAGTTAAGTGCAGTGGCCTTGATAACAGAAGGGGCTGCCTTTGGCACAGCTCCGTAGCTTTGGGCAAATACGCTCTTGTAGTGCAAAGGAATGCCAGGTAGATGATGTCAGAGACGAATCCAAAACCTGTTCCTGCTTGTATTGCAATCCTTCAGATAGACTGGGGTTGCGACGAGTGAGGCATGGTTTGATAACTTGTCCAATGGGACAGCTTCAGGGGCCTGCATGCAATAGTCAGATGAGGAGTGACATGCAGAACAATGAGGAACCCTGCAAGCCTCATCAGCCAGTCTCCCTTAATAACAGCTTGAAAGGATTAAATCTTTGGCTGGTTGCACTTTATATTCAACCAAACCATGTGGTTGGAGACAGCACAGCATGATAGTGACAGCTCAAATTAGTGTGCTTTTGGTGAAGCTCTTAAAATCACCAGAGTTAAAAGGAGATCCTTGGGTCAGATGTGACAGTATCCAAAAGTCTGTTAAGTTTCATAGTTGAGAAAGAGCAGAGGCAGTTGTGCTAGCTGTTTGTGAGGAGAGCAAAATCACCTCAAGCCTTGTCTAGATGAAGTTTAAAAGTGTTTTCCAAGATATCAATCAGTATAGTCAATATGGGATTTGGATCAGGGTTTCTTGGGCATTTTTAAAAGAAATAATATTGGAGCTTTTGGTTATGTCAAGGATCTTGGCAAGTGGTTAACTCTTAGGATTTTCTCAGCTGATGTCAGTTCTGGGCCGTCATATGTAACATCAGGCCAACACTTTCATGCCCGTGTTTTCTTGAATGTGATGTTAACCACTCTGCTTGACAATAACAGGTTCTTGTCCCCACGCATTATGAGCAGGTAGCTCATTTTGCCGTGTTAAAAATGGATTGAATTTTTTTGAAAATTTCTTGTCTGACTGTCCTCTAATACCCGTTGGAAACACAGGGCAGTGTTGACTCCTTGGCAGTCAGTCTTGCTTCCTGGTCAGCATGAACAGACAATCCAAGGTAATACTCTAGCAGCAATGCTTGCAATGATGATGAAATAGCACAGGCTGGGACCACATCTGCAGCAGCAGTTTCCTCAGTACACTTGTGTTAGGAGTTCTTAGTGGCTTGCAAAATTACAAGATTTAGTAAAATATTTCACTTCTGCATTCTTATGTATGTAAGAAGAAGTATTTCAAGAGAATCACAGGAGTGACTTGTGGCCAACACAAATCTCAAATGGACAACTGTGTATGTTAACTATGGACAATTTTGATTCTTGCAACAGTAGGAAACCGTTCTCTGTAATTCATGCATAATTTTATCTGTTGCTGTTAAATCCCTTGAATGAGGCATTAGGGGCTTCATTTTTATGCATGATAGAATTACATCAAAGCAGTAAGACAACCTTTCACAAATAACAAGAGCTGTGAGAGAGCACAGAGTTAAATGTAACTTGTCAAATATTTCTGGAGGCTTCTGTGTCCTGGCAGGTCTATTGCCATAAAACTCCCATGGTGAAAAGGTAGTGAAGTTCAGCACTTGTTTCCTTTTTCTGTGGTAGAAAGCTGTGGTAGAAACTGAGCAATCCAAGGAATGCTTAAAATTCCTGTCTGGGTTTTGGCACAGGGGCTTAATGGATTGTCCCTATCAGCATCTGTAAGATTGATGCTGGCTGCAATGATGCAGGAATACAAAAAGGATGGCACTAGCCTCACCAATTTTTCATTTTTCCTTTATAACTTAGATACTCTGTTTCTTAATAGTCTCAAAATTTCGTGAATTTGTTCAGAAAATACGTGACAGGACACTCCCTGACAGAAACATTGCTGAAGAATATCTGAAAAGGAGAATTTTCAGAATTCATTGCAAAATTACCAATGCAGCAGAAATTCCAATTGGAGATGCTTGACTCTGCGCCAGGATGGTAGAGTTGGTCTTCAAGAATAAGGTCACATTGATAAGAGTACATGGATAAATACAATCCACTGAAAAAGAATCAGTGTGGCCTCTGTAAAGGGAAGTCTGGTAGCATTCTGTGAGAGTGTCAGTAAGCCTGTGGATAAAGGGGATCCAGTGGACAAGTTACGATAGGATTTTCAGAAGGTCCTTCGTGACATTCTACACCAGAACTTTTTAAAGACATAAAATCACTGTGGGGTTAGAGGAAAGGTTCGTTTGCAAACAGAAAGCTGATTAAGGGTTGGGAAGCAAAGAGTCACTTAGTGGCCTCTTTTCATGATGGAGAAAAGTCAGCAGTAGCATCCCTTTAGGATCACTACTGGGACCAGTTTGATTCCAAATCATCAGTGACAGGACAGGGAGTGAAGAGTAAAATCTCTTAATTTTTGGATAAGCAGTTTTGGAAAATCGAATGCTACAACAATGGTGAAGAACATCCAAAGGCCCTCATAAAACTGAATGAAGAAAAAGGTGGTGGATACACTTCACTTTAGGAAAATGTGAGGTAATTTGTCTAGGAAAAAGTGATCTTAACCAGGCCTACACTGTGCTGGACTCTGAACTGTAAGTTATCCGTCACAAAAGAAATCCTGAAGTAATTACCAGTGGTTCCCTGCAATTCTTGGCTTAATGTGCTGAAGCCGATAAAAAGCCAACAAAATGATGGGCATCGGCAGGAATGATATTGTGAACAAGACTGAAGATGCATTTTGCTCCAATGTAAAACTTGTGTCCCCGCATCTTGAGTGCTGGACACGGTTCTGGTCTCTGCATCTGAAGAAGCATATAGCGGAGTTAGAGAAAGCCCAGAAAAGGATATCGGAAATGATCGAGGCAAGAGAGCAATTATCTTCCAAGGAGAGACTAAAAATACTGAGGCTCTTCAGTTTGGCTGAGGTGATGTCTGTATCACATGAAGGTGATGTACAAACTAAATGGTGAACAACATGTTATTCAGCAAATCCTGTAATACTAGAACTAGGAAGCACTTTGTGAAACTAGTAGGAGATGATTTAAAAAACATAAAGTAATCCTTGATAAGGCAGGTAATGTACTTTTGGACTTCCTTACACAGAATGTTTTGGAGGCACAGTGCCAGCAGGTTCAAAAAGGTATTGGACAGATTCACAGACAAGAAGTCTATAAACAGATATTGAAAGGAACAGGCAGGGGTATATCCTCTAGCACTAACACCACTGCAGTTCCTGGGACCACAGAAAGCGGTTAGCATTACCTGCTCTCCCTAAACAGCATGACTTGGTGTCATGTGGTGTCCGTGGCAATGATCAGCTATTTGTATGCTTGAATGAGGTCCAATTTCACGACAAATTTTCCCTCAGCAATAACACTGCATGGCTGACTTACAACAGGTGCTGATATGAGGTGCAGTTAACGTTGGTATTAGTGCACTTGTGATTACCACACATTGCATGGCACCATTTGGCTTCTAACTTGGGACGACTGATGTAACATGTTTCTTTGTGAGGTTTGCTCTGGAGCTTCTTTGCCAATGAGATGCTCAAGTTCTTTGTCAGACTTTGGCTGAAGGGAAAGAGGTGTTCTGTAAGGAACAGCACAGACAAGATGCCATAGCGGAAAAGTGCTAGTCCTCCTTGATAAAGTCCTGTTTTCAGAAAGTACTTGAGGGAACTAAAGTTCTTTCTTAGGGGCTTGACTGCAAGGAGGTTCTTGCTAGAGGAATTCCTCTTTGAACAAAGCCATTGTGAAAACTTCACCTTGCAGCTTCCAAAGGTATCGCTGTCATGATCTCTGTAGTCTCAGAATAGAATTTAGGTGTGGGATATAGTTAGGTTTAGGAATATGGTAGGGTGGTATTGACCCTACTATACAGGATGATGCAAAAAGAAAGGATTTAAAGTGTCACCATTGGCAATTGTCAGCCCCCAGCTGGATCTGGCTTCCATTTTGCATCCCTTTTCATTAGCCAGTACATGTCACTGCTACGGACACATAGTCAAAGTCTCATCTTCTCATTGAAGAAATAAGAATTACTGTTGCCGTTGGATCAGCAGACTTCTGTGTTTCCCATGGTTCTTCTTCTTTCCAGAAATGATTCTCTCTGTCTTGGAATGAGTGTCTTTCTAAAAAAAAAAGACTATCACAGATGTCCTCCCCAGCCTGAGCAAAGACTTGGGTGATTGATCTTGGCTGATGATACTAATGTGGCTGAGTTCCCAAAGTTCCAGTGAGTTTCTCAATGACAACTGTGATGACAAAGTGTACTTGCAGGGGTTTCCAAAATAAGTATTTCCTTTATACATATTTGCACTCGTTCAGTGCAAAAGGTGTTTTTCTGAGTGACTGTGAAGTAAATTGCATGTAGGAAGGAGATACAAAAATCTCCTTCCATCGCCTTCTCATCTTGCCGTCTCCAGAGGAGGCAATTTCTGAACAAGCAGCTGAAGTTTCACTGTTTGGGAATATGATGCAGTCCAATAGGCAACACAGGTGACAACGGCCTCGTTAGCTTGCTGATTTTCCTTGTCAAACTGAAATGTGTGGCCAGTCACTAATTATGTAGTAGGCAAGAAATGTGCCCTCAGCAAGACTACAATTTCACTGGATTTCTGCATGTGAGGCAAAGCGGGAACTGTTACGATGACAAATGTCTTGGTCGCACAGAACTACAAAGGGAATAGTCTGTTTCAGATTGGGCCTGTCTATCTAGTTGGCTTCAAGATGATATAAAAGTCATGCCTAAGAGTCCCATGATACAGCTTGAATTCCTCAGTCTGTCCCAGAGTTGTCATCTCAAATTGCAGGAGGGCACGTTCATTTGTATCCCGCAGTGGCAGAGCTTTTATTGCAAGTGCTTGCTGGTTGAAGACTCCATTCACCTCTCAGTGGCTCCAGAAGTCTTGCTGCTTGTCCCTATTCCTCAGCAGGATGCAGCCCTGATCATCAGAAATCTGATGGCATATTTATGGAAAAGACTGCACAGACTTAAAGCAGCAAGCAAACATAACTTTTTCATTGTCAGTACTATGAGTTATAGCAGTGAATGAACGGCTGTCCTGCATTCCCCTGGCTGTTGCTGGATAAAGACAGAGGAGAAGGAACAGGATGCAATATGATTTGGTTTTTTTCCTTTGGTATAAACAAGAAGCAGAGCATCTCAGATAGATAGGCATTAATGCCACAAAAAACTGAGGTGCTCTTGTAATGAACGCAAAGCGTATATGTTCACCTGAGAGCAATGTGGAAAGACTGTGCACCAAAAAATTGATTATTGCTTCTTTGAAACTAGAGCAATTCAAGTGTGAGCCTGCTTGAAATGCCTGTTGGAAACCTCTTTCTGACTAGAAATTTAGAGATAATTTGTCACATTGATCTTTGCCATCAAGAGCCAAAGGCTAGAGAGGGAGATTTTAACCTCTCACCTTCCAAAGGGAAACCCAAAAGCGAGGAGGAAACTGCCAGGCTCAGCGTTTCTGTGAATGAAAGAGGGACCTACTGTGGGCTTCTGTCACCTTCTTTCAGCCACAAAACTGGGATGGAGCAAAAGCAGGAAAGCCTCTGCATGTAAATGTGAGGTGAAGTCGTTTGGTTGCTGCCTGGCACAGCACAACAATCCAGCAAGCGTATGGCCACCAATCTAGTTATCTTCAAACTGTAAGATAAGATCTCTAGCTATCTTCAGACAGTGAGAGAAGAAAAAAAAATACATAAAATAGAAGAAAAAGCCACTGTGGAAACACAGGTGGTGTGCAACAACCACTTTTAGGTATGCATTTCTTAGGGAAAAGCACAGGAGTGACTCTACTTACTGACTATCTAGACCGCCTAACCATCTTTCCATACTGATAAGTTGTTGCACAGAAAAAGTGTGGGGGACGATGCTGACGGAAGAAATAGGAGCAGAAAAAGCACACGCTTTATTTATGCAGAAAGACTAGTCCCTCAAAGCTACAAAACTGGCTAATTGTTTATTTTAATGGGAAATTGTGGGAGAAAATGCTTATTGAGGTAAATTGCCACTGGGAGAAGAAATTTAGAAATTTTTTTACTTAAGTGCCTTGCAAATCTGGCTGATGCTGAAATGCAGCTTTGGAGTCTAATTTGAAGATACCCGTTTATCTTGACCCAAAAGAAGAGTTACCAGACAATACCTGAAGCGCCTGAATAAAAGCCTTGGGGAAGCTTGCGTGCACTAGTTTTGGGTAGTGTGGTTTTATTTCTTTTTACAACAGGATGCGACAGCCAGTTCTGGTCTGCACCTGACAGCCGTCAGGTGCTCTCTTCCCAAATACCCACAAAGTTGTTTCTTCAGCTTTTCTCCCTGATGCATTTCCCAAGTGGTAGGAGAAAATTGTGATTAGGTGAGGTAAAAGTTTCTGTCTCCCACACTCCTGCAAGATTTTTATTTTAAAGGAAGATGTGGTAGGAAAGTTCCCAGTAGCTCACTGTAATGATTTTTATCCAATGTCTAGTGGTGTTTGCTTATTCTAAGCAGTATTGCTTTCAACTGTTTAAAGGATGTAATAAACCCCCTTAAAATTAATATGGGAACATCTACCTTGATTAGCTCTTGGCAGGTAGGGCTGCCCATTGTCAGCCCCCCAACTGTAGCCCCCATAAGCGGTACAATATTTAATCATTAAAGCCACAAGAAATACCTCACGTTACTCAAATAAGACGGTACTTTCCATTTTATTTTACCTCAGGCAAATGAAACAGGCCCCCTTGAAACAGTGACAAGAAGAGTTATAGGAGCCTAGCACCAGACACCAATTACGATTCGAGAACTAAATGCCATAATTAACAAGACGTATACTTTAATCTAAAGGAACTCAAATATGTGGCTGGATAAAGAAAAAAGGTAAGAGTAAACTCTGTAATTATAATAAATCGGTGTACTGAGGAAGTGTGTACCTTTGAGGTATATCCTTTTATTCTGCCATTAACTTTCAAGTGTTTTGCTAAATACCACCCCCTTCCACACACACATACCAAAACTTCCTTGCACTCTCATTTTCCCCAGCCCTCTGAATTAGTATTTATTTCCACAGACACTTTTCCTCCTGTCTGAGGATGATAGGTGTGCCAGCAGCTGCGCATGGCAGTCATCTCACTAGCTACGGACTTCACACAAATACTCCGTAATGGCCCAGTTCTACCTTCAGGAGCAGCAGCAGGAGCAATATTCTTACACGCCGCTCGGCATGGAGCTGGAGCAGTGCTAAGTGCTTTTGAAAATCTCATCGCAAACTTCTCTAGCGTTAAGGAAGCTACAAAGAAATACAATTTCTCACTAATACATGTTACAAGTATTTGTATACTTGGCATTACATTACTACAATCTGATAGATAAAATCATGCTCCATCTATTTTCCCTTTAGTATATTTAAAGGACAGCTTAATGCATCCTTTCAAGAGCCTTAGTTATACAAATCTCTGCTTTTGCTGTGTTTCTGCCATCTGCAATAGACTTTTTGGATGTATGAATAATAAAACATTTTGAATTTCTCCGTGCTCTTTCTAAAAACAAACATAAATGAGAATTCCTTTGCTGTTTAAGACAGAACAGTAGCCTCTTCTAATTTAGAAAATTATGTGCCAGAACCAGACAAGTGAAGAGGAAAGGAGAAGGGTCTGTCAAGAGTGGAGCTTTGTGAGTATAAGATGAATGTGTCAAGGTTAAAGTATTCCTCTAATCCAGCAGTCAGGAAGGAAAGCTGCAGCTAATAAAGTCCATCCATGCAGTTTTATTCACTTGCATGCAGTTTACTAAAAGAAGAGGTACAGTCTGGAGACCAATCCCAAATCACTCGTCTGACTCTTTTAATCTTTTTATTTCCATATCTGATCAAAATAATTAACTGTTTTCCTATGTCTAAGGAAAGAAAAAATCCTAAATGTATGTCCAATGCATTGTTTTCTGTTACTGACATGTAACCTCGCATTTTATTCTGAAGCTTTTAGGTTCCTCTGGCTATCAGTTTCTCGTGGCTATGCGTGGGTCTAGATTTGCGTTTGTTCAGCATTAGTTTATGATTGTTTGACATGGTTTGGAAAAATGGAGATCATGAAGCTCAATTCTATTAGAGAGCCCCTGCTTTAGACTTTCATTTGGCAATCCCCACTGAAACCAGTGCCTGGAAACTGGATGCACAGGAGCAGACGGAACTGGTGCCTTAGTGTTTTCTGGTTATGCAAATATGTTTCTATTTTCAAAATGCCGTAGTGTTTTCTAAAAATTTGGAGGTGAATTATGGTACAGCTGCACCCACAGTTTCAGCTACAGGCAACCAGAGACAGCATGAAGGACTTGCAGTATTTAGCGTAAGAGCCAGGGAGAACGCTGCGTTGCTGAGGATCCGCCTTCGACAGATCGTGTATCTGGGAATGGTACGTGGGAGTCGTGCAGGCCAAGGCAAGGGGGGGTCTCTCTCCTCGCCTGAGGGCATGCCAGCTATTGATGGTCATCGAGGAATGCGGTGAATGGTTCAGAAGCTTGAAGTAGTTTATTCAGCACCGTGATGAAGGACAGAGAAGGTTAAAAACAGAGTAACCACAACTTCAGGGGGTTTGAGTGCCAAAGTCTGCAAAAGCCTCAGTGTGTATATGTTAGTGTTTGGACACAGATGGAGACTTGTTAAAGAAGCATCTGTCTTGACTGTAAAAAGATGGAGCACTTAATCGATCCTCTCAGTCATTAAGGATATATATCCTCATTAAGGATGTATAATATCATTCTCCGTTTTAGAAATCTGCTCTCTGCCTTTCATTGGTCTTTCGAATGATCTCTTCAAACATTTTTTGTTCTACCCAAACCTAATTAATAGTCTGTATTATCTTCTCAGTAGTGTAGTGTGAGTGAACATGACAGTTACTTCTGGCATTGAGTGTGGTAGAACATGTATTTTATTCTCTTAATCATTACGCTCCAGATGCAAGAAATGCCCCACATCAATGAAGTGAGCTTCGGCATAAGTCTGCTGTGCAGGTGCTAACTCTGCAAGCTCTTTCTGCTCCTTATCACTCATTCCCTCCCTGTTGTTCTTTCACTCTGAGGCTGTGTGTCTAATGCTGCTACCCAGCAATGAGAATAAAGTGAGTGCCTGTGAGACAACAAACCCTGAAGTCTGACTGTTGCGCTGCTGGTGATAAGATGTAAGCTAAGATTGCATAACTCTTCCAGCAAAGAAGTCTAGCTGCGAGTGAGATACTCTGAGCGAAGCTCACAGGGTTTGATTCTGTCCCCAGATAGCGAGAGCCCCAGCGATGCGGATTACCTTATCAGATCAACCACCTGATTTTACAAGATTTGCAGAATGCTGTGCCCTTAAGCTAAGGCAGATGCTGAGCACTGGGTATGAATTGCACTTTCATTCAGTGATGGTGTAATTTCTTAATACCTTACACTGTAACCGTGCCTTGTGTGAGAGGGACTCACTGTAGTGCCACACCAGTCTCCGTTGCTGACTGAGCTCTGTTAAGCATTCTCTGTCGAGTATTCCTTGAATGTTGTGGATTATTGAGAAAAGGCCAGATGGGGTCCATTTGGATGCCCAAGTAGACATCCAGGGCGCAAGAAGGTTTGTACCCACCTTGCAGTCATGCAGCGGCCGGCTGTCTGCTCTGGGCTGATGTACTTAGCTCAACTTGCTTTACGTGGCCAGGAACAGAGAATAAATTATTATTATTAAAGTGGCGTGTGTATGGAGATAATGAGAAGCAGTGAATGCCACTTAAAGCTCTTGCACCATGGTTTGCTCAAATGCCTAGAGAATCACTCTTTCCGGATATTTACCTGCTTTTTTGCCATTTCTCTCTGCAGTATCAGACCAAACGTACCCAAACGTACTCTGAGCCTGGTGCACTCGTTGAATCGGGTTTGTGGGAATTGTCAGCACTGCCGAGCTTACCCTTTGGTACACGAGTATTGAACATCTTCGTCGAGTTCTGACAGTATTTATACTCTTTACTGTTCCTTTTGATTTTCACACTTCTGTGACAAATATAAACCGTTCCCTGATTTGACATTACCAGGCTAGGATAATGTTACTGAAACCTGTCGGCTGGTCACTCTGTGTGTGCTTATGTTTCTAATGAGTGTTTTTTGCATTTAAAGAGAGAAGTTTGCAGGAAAAAAGAAAATGAGCGTGACTGCTTATGTTTGAATTTGTAGCCTGCTCTGTTAGTTGCGGGAATAAATCTGGTATGATTCTGGATGAAAATTTCAAAATCATGTAGTGGGTCTATTACTTCTGGAAGATACGTGCCTAAATATGTTCGTCTGGCTTGATGTTCTCAACCCGCATCTTGAAGCATTTGCAAAAAGCAGCAGAGCTGGAGCTCCTGGTTGCTGCTTTCGTTCTATGCCGTATCTTGACAAAGGTTTCTAGGCACCCAAGCTGCTTTTGAAAGTGGAGTGAGGACCTAAAGCCATTTAGATGTCTTCCCTCCCTGTCAAGTAACAAGGCAACAAGGCCTGAGCTGTCCACGGTCTGCACCTGGGGCAAACCTTTCCCGTGTTACTGCATCCTCACTGTTTCTACCCTTGCTCTTAAGCATCTGGGTTGCTTCTCTGTGCTGGACCACATCAAGAGTCCTATTCCTTCAGATCCGTCGTGGGGGACTTGTGAAAGGGCATTGCCATGCTTGTGTGATTTTTGTCTGCATTGCAGAGGTTGTGATTCTAGAGCAGTGAAGCTAAAAGTGTCTACATGTTGCAGTTTGTGGAATAAGAGGCGTAAAATCATTATATGCACTTGAAAGTTTTTACTTTTCTCTTAATTGCCAGAATTTCCAGTATATTTTTTAATTTGGCACGATTTCTTTGCTTTGCATGCGTGAAGTACTTGCCCATATCTCTTTGTGTATCTGTATTTATACATATGCTACAAATAAAGGCAGATTTGGGGGCAAACACTGTAAAATATTGCCACAGGATTTAAGCTGAGATTGTAATATGTTCCTTCAGGGCTCTGGACAATATTGCCTGAACAAAGGAACTCTTTTAATCCAAAAGGATTTGTTTACTGTAATGACTCTCAAACCAAATCAATATTTGTTTTATTAACCTGTTGGGTGGATTCAGTTTAAAGTCTTAGTGTAGTTTGTTTGAAGTGGTTTGTACTTGGAAGCTCTGTGAGAGGTAAACAATGCTGAGAGTCACAGCAACAGTGGCCTATTGTATTGAGCTATTCCCTTTTGTACGGAGACTGTTGACCACTTGTGCTGGTTTTGAGGATGTCAGCATATGCTTCTTTCCTGACACAACCTCCAGCATTCAAAAATCCCGAAGGTTAGTAAATATTTATCAAGAGATGCTTTAAAAATATTTTTCTTGCAAGTGTTTGCTGGCTCTTCTTCTCTTTTAATATTGTGGTACAGATGCACGAGGAGGTGAACAAGATCATTGTTAATGAACATCAAGAGCAATGCAGCTGTGCCTGATTATGTTAAATCATATGATGACGTACCATTTTTGACATATGCAGCTTCTCTTTATTGTAAACGAATCACCCTAAGAATTTATTTTCATTAGTTAGAACATTAGTGTTTTGCCTCTTTATGTTTTGCATTATTTAGAATCATCATGGGCTGAGTTGTTTATTTACATAATTAGCTCCATATGCCTTCACTACGTTCAACATATGGTTGCAACTATGCGGGACTCCTGTCCCTCTAAGAAGCTGTGCTGGCCCTGAAGGCAAGCCTGGGAGATCTCCTCAGAGCATCTTCATGAGCCTACACTCTTCACCACCTTGAGTGGCGATGCAGTAGCCACTTTGGACTTAAAATACACCTTTCCTCTTTAATCGGGATAAAAAAAGAAGATATCTGTGCCTGTGACTGCCGGTCATAGCGATGCTCACAAGCGCAAGGTTGCATGGGGAGGACCAAACCATTCTGCAAAACCCTGGTATTGTCTTAGTTGCAAGGGAGCAGCCTTCTTAAAAGCTGACTGTGGCCTGAATTCGTTATGATTTTGAAGCATCTGTAGTCCTGCCAGACTTTCATGCTGAAAAATCCCGAGCTACCCTCCAACATAATGTGAGGTTGATGGCAAGATCATGAGATTTAAACAAAAAATAAATCAGTTCTGGATTCTTTTATTCACCCTTTGATGTTCAGTCCTTGGCGGTTCCCATTTCCAAGCTTTTCTCTGAGAATATGAACACTAGAAACCTTGCTTTAAACAACAGCTGAGACTAACCCGAAATTACGTGATCCCCAGGACCTACGGCTTTGACCACCCCCCCGCCCCGTCCCACCCCGTACCTCAGATTTGAATGCTGCAGCATTTGAAATCCCGATTTGTGGTCACTCCTTGGTTGTCTCCACCAGTGCTGCTGCGGGTGTGCCTCATAAAGCAGCCATCCTGCTCCTCTGATCCTCCATCTGCTCCTCAGCTGATCATCAAGAGGATGAAGCCTACGTGCTCTGAGCCGTGGCAGGGAAGGGCCAAGGGGGGGAATAAAGCAGCAGTGGGTTTGTAGCTCAGCAGGAAGGAAAACTGCAGACCTGCGTGCAGAAAACATGCAAAAGGGAAATATTTAAAAGGAGGCAAGCAAAGGTTAAAGAGAAGGAACCTAAGGCAACCTAAACACGGTTAGGTGGAAGAAGGACTCGCTGTCTCCTTCAGTTTTTACTTTCTTTCTGGGAAGCACCACTAAAGCAGCCTTGCTCTGGTATTGGTGTTTTCTACATTGTTATCAGAGTTTCCACGTGTGCCTGTGGAGTGAACGATAGTACCCAAGCGCTGGCAGTGCCTAAGCAATCAGACCGAGTTTAGACATTGAATATAACTTGGGAGCACGGTTCCCTCGTGAATTGTTTAAAATAGTGAAGGGTGCTTAAAGGTGTGTTAGTCAGGGGACATAAAATTCCCCTGTAGCTGCTGCTTCCCTCTAATTTTATGTTCTGTTCCATGAAAATACTAACTGTGAGCGCCCCAGATCCGCAACAGATATGGTGGGTAGTTAGAAAGGGATCTCAGTACAGCCAGGAGAGCTGTGCCAGCCATCCTGTCAAGTAGCAGAGTGCAGCTTTGTTATTTACCAGTTTTATTCCTCAAACCCTCAGGGATTAGGAAAGAATTACTGCCCCTTTCCAAAGGATAGCGACACTCAGGCAGATTAAGGGACCTTGCTCAAGGTTGCACGCAGAGTCTGCACTTCACTTGACAAATGAATTTAAGCCTCCTGAGTCCTAATCCAGAGCCCTTTCTACTACAGCAAAGATAACTAATCTGAGCTCTTGAACTGTACGTGATGTGAGAGCGCTGTCGGCAGGGCTGGCAGGCAAAGGCAGCAGCACGTGGCCCCACGGTGGTGCGGTGATGGCACCAGCTGGCCGCGGCAGGCTCCCAGCTGCCAGGTGAGGTGAGCGAGTGCCAGGGTGGCTGTCTTTGCCCCCCTGGGTGGTAAAGTGGTGGAAAGTGCAGAGGCGTCGTGTTCGGGCTTTAGAGTTTGCCCAGGGTTTCTCGTCTGCTGTCCTGTTGAACGGCGTTGTCTCAACAAGGGACCCGGCACCCGCATAGCGCCCCAGCTGTGTTCGCACTTCGTATCACAGGGAAAGGTGAGCGTAATACCCACAGAAAGGAGACGTGGGAGCGTGAGCCAGAAAGCAGCTGAGGATGAGTTTAGGTACAGTCTTTGTGTCTTGTAGCTCTGCCCCTAAAAGAGTTTAATATGCAGTGAGTAAATGCAGTAAGTTTTGCGACACTTGTCTGAACCCGTTTTTCCGTCCTGTACTTAGCTTACATATGAAGGTTGGGTAGATGTACCCCATCTCTGCCTACGGTGAAGTTAGTTACAAAGCGTACATATCTTCTCCTCCTCCTCCTCCAACATGTGCTTCACCCCTGACTCCCAACCTGATCCTCTTTTGCTCCCCAGGGTTTAGTTCCCTTGCACCGTTGCAGGGGCTTTGCAGGCTTGGCTGGTGCACTGTTAGAGATGTCCACAGATACGGTTCACGTTGCGCAAGTGAACCCTCTCTAACAGCTTTAAGCAATTGGTAATTGCCCTCAGGCTCTGCCCCTTCCAGTGTTTGCCATCCCAGGGACTACAATAAGGCGTATCAAGCGTGATCTATGGTACATATTGGCCAGAAGATGTTGCCCTGGGCTAAGAATTGCTGTTGGTCATGGGCCATCCCACTTCTACTCACAGAGAGAACACTACAGTGGACTGTAGCATTAAATCCTCTCTCTGCAATTATACTGAATGCCATTCATTTTGAACAATGTACAAGAACGATTTTTGTTATTCATTACCAAGTCCTCTGAGGATTTGCCTTTCTTTCTCTCTCTCTTCTGGCGATTGTTCTAAAACCCTTGAATCTTTAATTAGAATGAAAATTTGCTTTATTGCTCAAGAGTCTCAACAATATAGCAGTTTGGATGAAATGCTCACAGTCCAGACACAGCTCAGCATGCTCCCTTCTACACTCTTCCCACCCCACCGCTCTCCCATGTGCTACACATACATGTCCACTTTTCTCGCCCCCCATAAATAAACTCAGTCCCAAGACTTCCACACAGAGAGATGCTGTGCAGCTCTCACTGCATGTCCAGCTACTGTCTCCATCTCTAGCTCGCTCCTTTTTCTTCACAACTACTCTGCGTATTCTCCCTTCTTACCACTCCTCTCTCTAATGCCTCCCACACCGAGGTCCTGACGCTGTGACTGCCAGTGTGGGAAAACAGCACAGCACGCCCTTCTCAGTGTCTGGGTTTTTCTCCTGGCTGGAGTGGTAAGAAGAGCATCCCTTGAATGTTTTAGACTTTCAGGAAGAAAAAAAATTTCTAACGGACTTGAGCGTAGTGTTGTGAAGCTCCGCGTAAATTAGTGGTTTAACAAAATAATGATCTTTACTGAAAGCCTACAAAAAAATTTCCTTTTTGACAAAGTTACTTCAGTAACTCCGTATCATTTCATGACCCAGCCTTTAGGAGGGTTCTAAAGCAGGCGATAGTCCCCGAGTCCGTAGGTCGCTTAACTCTTCTCCTGTGACACGTAAGGATTGCTCGTTCATCAGATACTTTTTGACTTTCTTCTTTTCCTTCCTTTTTAAAAAAGGACGGGAACAGCTGAAACAAAGATTACTTTATTCCCGTTTTCTGCTTTCTCAATATTTTTTGTCCAGGGCTTAAGTGGGAATAGTATTCCAAAAAGAAAGAACAAAAAAAGAAGTGTGATTGAGTAGAAGCTCCTGTTTAAACAGGATATGTTTCAGGCTGCCAAGAGGACTTTTACAGAACTTTCTTTTTGCAGAAATATAAAATCTTAACTGAGAAGGAAAATTAATTTAGTATCTTGACAGAGCCCTTTTTATTATTTATTTTTACAGGGGACTATTCGTGTGTGTGCATGGTTTCTTAGCCTTACGTAAGCGACACGCTTTTTTGCATCGATAAATGTTCAGGCTGGCACATGCAGGGCATTGATTTTGCGGGTGATGCCAAGTTGTGCATTTGTTGCGAAAGGGCAAGTCAGATCCCCGGTTCGTAATTTTTTATTCATTTGCATTTAAACGTGTATTCCACGTGTTTCAAAAGCTGCTTTGCTGCTGGCGGGATGGCCAGGGGAAAAAAGAAGCTCAGCAGCTCCCATTTCGCGCAGCCGGGCTTTTACCGTCCCGGCATCGAGCAGGAGGATGAGTCCGCTGGTGGCGTTTACCCACCTTGGCCCCTGTTTGCCTAACATACACGAAAGGGGTTCTGTCGTCGTGAGGCAGCCGTTCCGGAGCAAACGCTTTCGGCGGCGCGGCGGAGCGGGCGGTGCCGGCTGTCCCCGGCTCTCCGGCGCCACCTAGCGGC
>VZSC01008257.1:287212-312922 GCA_013398225.1 Steatornis caripensis
GGGGGGGGGGGGGGGGGGGGGGGGGGGGGGGGGGGGGGGGGGGGGGGGGGGGGGGGGGGGGGGGGGGGGGGGGGGGGGGGTATTTATTTTTTTGTTTTTGGGTGGGGTTGGTTGGGGGGGGGGGGGGGGGGGGGGGGGGGGGGGGGGGGCCGGTGGCGGTGCCCCGCCGCGTGGCCGTGTTGCTCCTCGCCCGCGTGACCTTTCCGGCCCGCGTGGGTGCCCGCTCCGCCGCACCGCGGGGGGCCGGGGCTGCGGGGGCTGCGGGGCTCGCGGGCGCTTCCCCGCGGCTTCCACCGCTCCTCTGCTGCGCGAGCTGGGGAAACCGCCCAGCCTGGTTTTTTGCTTCGGCCTTCGCATGTGTGTAACACGTGCCGCGGCTCAGTGAGGTTAACGGGAGGCATAAATAATCCCTAAGTAAAGGCAAATGACCAAGAAATCCTGAACGCAGATCTTCTGATAACGTTTTTTGCTACTTAACGCCTGAATCGCCCTGGGCTTTTGGTGCAGCTTTCCTGGCCGGTGACGGGCGTGACGGGCTGTGCCTGCATCCCTGGGGGAGCTGGGCTGCGTGTGCCCTGGCCGGGGCAGAGGGTGCTTATTTGGGGTTAAAAAGTAACATGTGGCCGGTGGGAAGGGGAGGTGAGGGGAAACAGATCGGGGCAGGATGCTTCCGTGGCAGGGCAGATAGGTTGCTTAAAGATGCGAGGGAGCAGCTCAGCTGGCGCCTACAAGGCAGGACGTAGGTGCTAGGAATACGCCCGGGGCTGTGACTCCAGAAGCAGAGGTGTTTCAAAGCAGAAACTATCTCAAAACTGAAGCGGGATTTCTCTCTACATTCACTAAAGGACAATAATGCCTGAAGTTCTTCGTAGAGTAAAGTCTAGCTGACGGATTTACGCCAGAGCTGGTATACCTTTTCTTGTTCCGGGCGGGAGGCAAGACTGCCCTGTAGCCTCCACGGGGACGTTTGACACGGGCCGTGTGCCCAGCGTCCTGCGATAGGAGCGCACAAAATTGTCCCGCTGATGTTCCACGGCAGGAAGCTGCCAGGTTCGAAGAAAAATCATAGTCACTGTGTGTTTGCATAGGGCAGAGCTCAGAGACCTTCTGGCGAGCAAAGGTAGGAATGTCTTTCCCCTAAATGCAAGCAGCGCTTGCTAATCAACGAGTGTGTTGAATTTTTAGTTGTAGCTCAGAGAGACCTTCCCAGTGAACCACGTCAGCCTGTTAATAACATGAAGATGTCTTCTAATAGCCTGGTCATAACTGTGTCTTGGGTTAAATATACTCAAAGGCCCTCAGGCTACGATTAAAAACTCACCACCTTAAACTGCAATTCTGCCACTTTTCTGTCCTGCATCTCCTAAGAAAGGAACAACGATTCAGAGTTTTCTTCCAAGCCTCATAAAATTTCAGTGTGTGTTATTAGAAACAGCAGCTTAAGTTTAACCACTGTACAGATATGGTTGTGAGCAAGACAAACTTCCCCACAAGCATGCCTTAGCTCCTGTCTACTATCTGAGGCAGGCTCCACGCCGGGTCTGTGCTGCGTTGGCAGTGACTGCCTGGTAGCGTCAGCTGCCACCTGAGGAGCACACCTATCCAAATTCATGTTTTGGAGGGCACCAAGCAGACGTGAGAAATTAATGTTGTTTGATCTTAGTTTCACTACTGGATTAGGTACTAGAAATAGCTCTCGGATTTGTGCACCGGTTTAACAGGGCACCCCAGCAGGCAATAGCTTCCTCAGTATAATCTTGTGTTAGGTTGGAGAGTCAGGCAAACAATCTTGTTGTAGTTTATGGAGGCAACAATGTCTCTGACTTCACTGAGGTTTCTCATATGTTTAGGGACCTTGCCCCATTCAGGCCCACAGACGTTATCAGTTCCCTGATCTGTTATTTCTTTGTAAATTCAGTAGTAGTTTGGGGAGTTGTAAGTTGTCATCCAAAATTTCTACCAAATCACATCTACCCTGGATTACTGATCTGTGTTTTTGCAGATCTGGCTGGGTGTGAAATACGAATCTGAGCAGCTGCCAAACAGGGCATCTGTCAAGAAATTTACATACTGTTATATTTCTGTGGTTCTGCACTCTATGTAAATAATATGTGCCTCCTGGCATCTTCCGCACAGAACTGATTTCCTCCCTGTGGTTTCTTGCCAGAATCTTGGCCATTTCAATAATTGAGACTCACACTGAGACCTCAGAAATGTCGATACCCAAAAGCATTAAAATCACAGAACACTGCATGATTATGACTATTCTAAAAACTGTATTAAGAATCAAATACGCCATAGCTAGAGAAACATCATACTTCCTTGCCCCGTCGCTGCACTCCTTCCTAATACAACAGATGGAAACTGGAACAACACCTGCTTAGTTGATATTTGCACTCCGGAGAATGGTGGAGCTCCTTGGCCAGTACAACTGTTCCAGCTCCATTGCACCCAGCACCAAAATAAGGGGATCAAGGGATGCACCAGAGTGGTGCAGAGTGGTGAGAAGGTAGGCTCATCACCAGTTTCACCAATCCACATGTGATGCTAAATATCCCATAACATGCAGCCAGCTAGTATGGTGCTCCTCGAGCTTAGTTCAGGAAACGGCAGCAACCTGAGAGTCAGGAATTTATAACCAGCGCCCTAAGGGCCTCTTTAATCTTGATCCAGGAGGGAATGCGTCTCCAGTCTTTATCAGCACGATCTCCCCAGGCAGGATCTGATTCTTGTCTCTGTGAGTGCTGCATCAATGAAATCACATATACATCTAGGCGGCTAACTAAAACAGGGCCAGGGAGCAAGCTGGACCAGAGATTGCCTTTGCCGCCTAATTACTAGCACACTCCTAACACGAGCCAAGGAAAAGCGTACACGAGGACTATTCCCAACTGTAAGTATGGGGAACACTATGCCTTTTGGCTCCTTCCAGCTTCTGTGACTTCCTTACCTCCATCCACACCACCGTTCTCCCAGGCTTTGCACACACAGGAGACCCCCTCACGCCTGCCTGCCTGCCTACCCCAGGACATGCAACATATAACCTCAGCATCTTGCTATGAAAGCTGGTAAGCTGCAACACATTATTGCACACACTTTGAACGGAAATAAACACACGAAAAATAGTAATTATGTATTAGACTGCAGGGCATCTATGGAGCCTACGAACGACTCTGGCAAGTGCTACACCATGTGGCTAGGCCATAAAAGGTCTCTGGCCCTGTTTTTCTTAGCTTTATATGCAAAATTGTTGGCATTAAAAATTGTGTTACTATGTTTAACATGCTCCAGACAATGTAAAAATTCAATGAGCTGTGTAATCCACAAAAAAACCATCAACACATCACCATGTCCACAAACAACTAGAAGGGTTGTGCGCTATTTGTGCCTCTCTTCTTTCACACAGTGTTTCGTATTCTCTCCCGTGTTGGCTACCCTGGTAGAGGTCCATTCTGTTTTCAAAGGAAAAGATACTTCATTTCTTAAATGCATAAATCACAATATTATTTCTCTATCTCGATGAACTATGTTTTCTGATGAGCACATGCGTGTCCATACTAATTGACACTCATTGAAGGGGAATTTAGTCCTCGTATTTTTGAAGCTGAACTGAAAGGCATTCATAATTCATTCTCGTTATCAATTTAGCTTCACAGGAAGAAAGTCTAAGAGATAGGAGCTTCTTTGCTTTTTTCATGCCTTTTTGGGAAAGACACTATTTATATGTGATATGCAGTGAGATACAGGGAGTAAGCATCTAGAGAGTGAAGGTATATCAAATACCTAGACGTACTTGAACTGCTTTGAATTACAGCACTACAAACCCAAACCAAACCCACTGACTCTTAGTGAAGCTGCCTTGCTTTTACAGGGCTGTTTTTTTCTGTGCTTTTAGAGTACAGACCAGAGGGTGATGAGAAAACCCACCATGCTGTGTCATATCTTAGCCATGTCTACCTGAAAGGGAAGACTTTTTTTGCTTAAAATCTTCTTTCTGAAACTTAACTGGTTTTGGTCAGTGCAGCACAGTGGTATGGAGCCGTGTCTCTGACCTGTTGTGCCCATTTGTTGTGTGGCAGCTGCAGCAGGAGCTCACCCAGCAGGCAGAGGTTAATGTACCTTAATCGTGCACGCTGTGCTCCTGCCTGCAGTCGGTCGGGAAGGCAGGCCTGGGCAAGGCTCTGCCCTAGCAGGGAGCATAGAGGGACCCTTCACCCGTGAAGCCTGAATAGGCAAGGCACCGAGCAGGGCAAAGGCGTAGCAGAAAAAGGAGGGGATGTGGGATGAAAGCGCATCACCAGTTCGCTCCACGGGATCTGTGTCCGTGTCCTGCTAAATGTGGGTTGGGGAGATGGGGGGATCCCACCCCATCAGGGACGCTAAGACCGACGGCGTGTTGCTGATGGCCCCAGGGTCAGTCAGCAGTAGACATGGGCTGGGTCTACTTCGTTTGCAAAGCGTTTGAAAGGCGCTGATGGTAGAAAGATTTTTACAGTGGCCTCCTTCCCTCCCACCTTGAGATTATCCTAGCCTGTTGAGCTCTGGGGGGTGGCGGATGCTGCTGCTCCTTGCATGACTTCCAGAGCACAGGGAGTTTTGCTGGGGTTCTATGGACAAGGGGTGAGAAGCGTGCTGTCTTGCTGTTCTACGACTTTTTTTTTTTTTCCCAGTTGTTGTGGTAGATTCACATAAAGCGGTGAACAGCTGGCCCTCATTATTTTTATAAAACCCCTTGCTTGATCAGATCATACTGGCAGAATCACTTCAGTCTTCTTTTTCTATTAAATGGTTTATTTCTTCAAAAGCGATTGTATTTTTTCCACAGTTCCACTTTATTTTCTATGTATCTTCTGGAGCAAAAAGACATAAATTCTTTGAACAAGTTGCTTCTTTCAAAACCTCTTTCCTTTTTTAAGTGGGCTCCAATGTATTGAGAACTGAGCTGGGTGCCGCTAAGTTAACGACATTTCCAAATATATTCCTTAGGTGTTTCTCTACATTAGCTAGGTTTAGGGAGTTGCCATAGAGGTGTATTTGCTGCCAGATGAATCAGAATTATTTAAATATGTCTAATATGGATCAGAAGGTTTAATTCCAAATTAGGAAAGGTGTACAAGCCTTCATCTTCGAACAGCCCCTGCAGCTCCCTTCCTGCCGACCTGCTGCCACGTTGTTCTCAAAGCACTTTCCCCTTTCAGGTCTTCTCCTGCTCTGGTGCCTTTGCAGGGGTGTCTTCTCTGCATCCTCCAACAGGAATTGAAGGCAATGAGCCTTTCCACCAAAGACCTGGTGCAAACCTTTGAAATTGGTGGAAAACTTCTCTTCTGTTGGCTTCCCTAGGTGTTTTATTACCCACACCCTGCCTGCCACCCTTCCACCCTTCAAGGGAATTAGAAGTAGTTTCGGGGTTTCTCCCTTCTGAATCCCCGGGAAATGTGGAATGACTGGGATGTGCCCTCTCTTCCTGTGCTTTTGACCTGCCCGATTTCTGTATGATCTCGTTCTTCAGAACTGGGGTCTCCTTATCCGAGGAAATGTGAACAGTAGATTGAAAGGGCGATTTAGGGAAAGATTCCCTTCGCTGGGCGTTGCATCCATGGTTACCTTAAAAACATGCCCAATAAATCACAGGCCTGAGTGGAAGAAAGAAATATGAATAGAAGAGTGATCGTATGTGCTGAGAAGCTTCTTTCTTTTTCTCTCGGGCTGTGAGCTAGAACACATTTGAAATTCTTCAGTAGCTCATCAACAGCAGAAATAAGTGCTCAGACCTGACAGCTACAGAGCCCCATGCGGTTGTGGGCTTGCAATCGCAGCAGCTCTTTTTTGTCTTAGGTGGGTTTTGCTCTTCTTGCAGGAACATTACATCTCCCTGAGCATCGAGGTGTTTAGTGCACACTTGTTACCTAATTTCTTTTTATTTTTTCCACATCCTCTGAACTCTTACGCTATCAGAAAAGATACCATCAATTACCCCTTTAATCACACCCACATTGGTTTATCTCTGTAATAAGTCATATAATTGCTAATGTCTGCAGAGATGCGCGTGCAGGTATGAAGACCAAAATAGTAAACAGATGTCAAGCATAATTATGATATACATGTGTGCACGTCTTCATCTGTACAGAAAAAACAGCTTCAAAAATGTTTTGGTTGTAGTCTTAATCCAAATTCACTTCATCAGCCTCAGGTTTTTGCTGAGCCACTTATCTCTAATTCCACATTACCTCAAAACAGGGATTTCCCATGTTACTTTCTACAATGCCAGCAGCGCTAGTCAAATAGAAATAGGTCTGATGCAGCCATGTGGAACAGTGTGACCTGGAATTGCTTGCTTTTGGCTGTGGGCAACCTTGCTTTACCTTTATGAGAAAGTCTGGAGGAAAGCAAAATCATGAAGAGTATTAGTCTGCAGGTACAGCATGGTGAACTCTGTGGTACTGAAGGCACAGAAGGGCAGACACTCACCTGATGTCACCACTCCCAAAGTTTTTCATTAAGGCTTTGTTCAATTAACCTTTTTTCCCCAAATACACAGTGTTTCAAATTGCAGGCAACACAGTATGAGCAGCAGGAGTGGTACCTGATTAGACCAGGTGGACGGTCAACTCTTTTTCATGAGCATAGATTTTGACATAATATTTCTTCTGGTTAACTTCCGCACAATGGAAAGCTAAATGTAAGGTTTAATTTTTGTTCTCAGCAGACTGATAGGGCAAGGTTTGATAGGAATGTGTCTACCAAGCTTTCTTCAGAGACTGTCCTAAGCACCTGCATCTTGTCTACCCCCACAGTTTGTGTTGTCAGTGACACGTGTTTCGTTTCTGACATAATTATGATGTCAAAATCAGTACAAACCAGGTTCTTACCCCTCTTTTTTGGGTCACATTGGTCTGTACTGGGTTGGGGGTTCATGCAGAGTCAGCCGTACTAGCACAGAGCGGTTCAGAAATTAGTGGCAAACTGTTATGTCATTAATATGCACAGCCAGAAGGACTGAAATATCTGTGGATGTGTGCTAATTTTTGATTGTGCTTTGTGAAAAGGTGTTTCGCATGTAAGAAGGTTCTTTGCTCTCCCAAAGCCTCACTTCTATCAAAACATTTTGTATCACCAAAAAATATCGTAAAATTAAAGGAACCGAGTGGCAAAGTTGTCACTCGCAAGAAATCTCGGAAGAAGCAACATCAACATTATCAATCTGTGATTACTCCCATTTGCAGCAAAGTCAACTAAATAGTTAATTGTCCAGCAAATAGTTAATAGTCCACCAAATGTCTTCCTTCCTTGGGAGCAAAGCACTCGTAGTGCCACCTTTTGCAGTTTCCTCAAACGTGATCTCACCCCCATGTATGAGTTCAAAGTGCTAGTAAGGAGAGAAGCAGATGAGGTATTCATCTTTCACCATATCCCAAGAGCTCTAGAGCATTTGGTCTTGTAACACTTGCAGCCTATGTGGGCTTGGGGGTTGGGATCCTCTGGTTGCTCGGGAATGGGGCTGGCCCATTTGTCCTTCCTCACCAGGATGGGACCGAGTGGCAGCTCCTACAGGTCTTGGCAATTGTTACGCGGTGCAGGTCTCCTCTAGCCGAGCTTTCCATGAAGATGTGGAATGCCACAGCCTGAGATGTTTGCCACCACGATGGTGTCTCTGTTGATGTCCTTCAGAAGTAGCCTTCTGCATGCAGAGTATCCTCCATATTCTCCTGGAAGCGGTAAGCTTGGAGAAAAGCAAGCACAGAAAATTTAGTAACTGCCTCGCCAGATAAACACAGATTTACTACTTTCTTAGATTTATGGTCAAAAATCAACTTCAACTGATACTTACATTGCTTTTAATTTACTGTATTCAGCCTGTGCAGTGACTTTTGCTTGCTGCTGCTGCTGCTAACTACGTTAGGTTATTGTCTTTTCTATTGCTCTTTATTGGGCACAGCAAAAGTACACAAACTTCTGAGCTGAAAACATTGAAACACATTTAGAGGAGAAACAGGCTAACTGAAGACCTCGCTTCCACCCAGAAAGGTTGTGTCACCAAAATTAAAATGAAGGGAAATCAGCTTTTTAGTTTGCTTATGCTCTTCACGTTACAAACTTTAGAGGTATTTAAGCTACAAAATTTCAGGCACCTACCTGAGCTGTCTAACTGAGGAAACTTGGCTCCCTCTGTAGTCAGTGAAGAGAAAGAGAGAATCATCTCCAGATAGGAGTTCCAGCCCAAGAGATCACAATTGGCGTGTTATTTTCCTGCACCATAAATACACGTTGCAGTTTTTTGCAATTTGCTAATGCTTTCATGCATGCTTCCCTTAGTTTCTCGCTGACTGAAAAAAGCTTTACAAAAATATTCAGGAACCAGAGAAAACTGCGTGCAGGATTTTTCACGTGTTTTCAGTTCAGGTCCTGTATAAAGCTTCCTCTTTCAAGGATTTGGATTCATTATTCAAACTTTCAGAAGAGTCAACCCCGGTCTCTGAAACTGAGGCTTATATCTAGCGTCACAGCTGATTAATGCAAAAACCCCGCAAAGCTGCCTCATCTGTGCTATTTTATCCATAAGAATGGGATTTCTGGTAACGGTTTCACACACCGTTCTTTCGCTTTTCCCACCTCTTCTTCTGATTTGGCATATAAATATCAGCCTGTTTAGAGTACGCACAGAAGAAATTTTTTGAGTATTGATGAGGTTTTCTTCTGCTTTAAATGTAAAGGGCTTTGTGCCACATGAAAGCCTGCTTTCCCTCTCTCTTTGTAACATGTTACTTTACACAGAAGTTAAACGACTTTTTTCTTAAGTGACAAATGTGACCAAAAGGTTTGAGATCCTATAAATCAAGCACGGTCACTTTTTCAGTTGTCGTCCGCCTTTTGCAGTGCGAGCTAGGAAAAAAATATCGTATTATCTTCCATGACAATGTAGCTACAGCTGGTAGGACTGGAAATATGTAATTAAAAAGTGTAACACCTGTCTACGTTGCTCTGGGGCCAAGCACAAGTCTTCTCGGTTTGCTCTTATGTTAGTGGGGCGTGGGAATTACTCATCCGCTGAGTAATCGGCATTGCGCTCAGAAGGTTGTTCCTTCTTTCCCTGAGATACACACACGCACACACACATAAACAAACTGGTCTTTTAAACCAGTAGGATTTATTTTGAGATTGGAAAACATTTTCACTAGAGTACTTGACAAGAAATGGCAACAAAAGTTCTCAAAATTTCTTTGAAAATTTTCAAGGCTTGTAAAGCTAGTAAAAACGAGGTCTTTGCTCTTGAAATTATGTTCAGATTTTCAGTAAAAATAAAAAATTATATAAAGCAGTATGTTTCTTAAAAAAGGATCTGTCCCTATCCAGAGATTATTGTTTGTTTGTTTGTTTATTTTCTTCACTTCTCAGGCTGACTTTGTTTCAAGAGGTTCATTTCAACAGATTACCAACATGCGTAGAATGAGCCCTGCCATTCTTGTCGTAATTTTCTGTGTAATATTACTGACTTCAGCACGGCTATTTCATAGTATGGTTAAACTGAGTGGAGACGGCATATCCTTCTTCCAACAGATGTTTTGTCAAATTCATATCTTAAATCTGTTACTTTTTACTAAGGTAAACCAGCATCACTGGTTCATAGATTTTTGGCCAAGTCCAAACAAATCTCCCATTTATCCTATCAGAAATTTTGCTCTGCGCTAGGATTTTAAGATCATTATTCAGGAAAAGGAACACTTAACATTAGTAAAATATGTTTTACTGACTAGTGCTTTTGGAAGGCTTTTTTAAATAGAGTTTATAATTTAAGAACGGAGTTTGCGTATCTTCCAACGTATCTTAAACTTTGCTTTATAAATTACTACAAACTCATTGAGAATAAAAAAGGGGCATCAGGAGCTGATATCAGTGATGAGAAGGATAAAAGCAGAAATGCAGCAGCAAATACTCTGCCCGTTTGAGCCAGAGATTTGAAACTTTCCCCAGCTTGTGGGTAATATCACTTTTCCCCTTCCTATGTCCCCACCCTCCTACTGAGATCAAAAGACGATATGCCTGCCTCTTTGTAAGCACTGTGCCATCTGCACAGCTCCATTTGCAGAAGCGAAGTCCGCCTCATCCCCTGTATCCTCACTTAGATGTATGATACAGCCTGTACTGCCAGAGATCTGATGTGGTAGGAGCAGCTTTCGTATGTGTGAGCCTAACAAATTGAAACCTGCCCTCTGTGCTCAGTCCTAGTTGAAACAGCTTCCCACAAAGTCAAGCATCAAGATCACAATCAGTGTTTTGAGGCAAAACATGAGCAATGCGTGCTTGGTTTTCTTAAATGCCACAACTCCAGTGGGCAGCAATGCTGTTTATTAAATATTTGTGGCCTGATACAGTTGTCTGCTCTCTTACTACACTGAGGAAAGGTAAGACAGCTAGGAAGCCACAAGAAACATTCTTCAGATGGTGGTCTCTCCGTCACCATTCAAACACATGTTGAAACCCCAGCTGGCTGGAGGCCAGCTAGCTGTCCCTGGTGGCCTGGATACCACTGCTTATTTTAGTGCGGCATGACAGAACAATCTTCCCATGGCTATTTCAGTGCTAAGAGAAGACAGAGGATGCCCCCCTTGAACGGTTATGGGCCAAATCAGCTGGAGGAAAGAATTTTTAAAAGGAAGTGAAAATTGTAATTGACAACTAGGTAGAAACATTTTCTGAGGTGGCCAAAAGCCAGAACTGCACATTTGGAAAAGAGGGACAAAATAAAACCAAACCAAAACAAAAGAAGATATGAGGGATGGCTAAAAAAAAACCCCAAGAATGTTCATAGCAATCTGTATAACTTAGAAGCTAGAAATTTAAGAAATACATGAGAAAAGGAATTCTTTCTAGAATAGGCATGTCTGGTAGGGATAACTCAAGAATGACTTTGTGTCTATGGAATAAAATTAGCGTGAACATGTTAAAAGTATTGCTAATAACACAGAAAATATGAGGACTCTTAGAAAATATTTCGCTTTCATGCTGGGAGTATCCAGCGAATATTTCACTTCAGCGTTGGGAAGATCGAGATGATGTCGCCAGCTCTGTATGAAATGCTTTTCACTCCAACAGTAAGTCAGGAGAATTATTACGCAGGGAATCTGAATGTGGCCGCTTTCAGTCTGCACATCTTGTCACCCTGCTCTATTGGTGAATCCAGGGCATCTCTCCATGCTTTCTAATGCCATGGCTCAGCATTTGTTTATATGTGACCCCTTCAGGTTGTTGTCGTTGGACTCGTTAGAGGACTTCCTATGATGCTGCAGGCTCTCAAGTCAGCCATTCTCTTTACCTCAGTGGTTTCTTGTCTTTTACAGTTGTGTTGATAAATCAATGCCATTTCAGACTTCAAGTTCTGGATTTTGCCCTTTGCTGCTTCACAGATGAAAGCTCAAAACCTTGAGTCCCCTCTATGCCGCATTTCTTCCTGTGATCTCCATATCATGCTACAAGTTTTGTATCTGCTTGAATTACAGGGAATATATATCCACCTCTAAGAAAATATCCCAAAAGTATGGATGTCAATAAAACCAAGATATCCAGGTCACAGTAGTACGATCCTGCCCGAGATCTGATAGTGAAGCTCCAAGGCTATGGAGCAGGCTGTGGGAGAATGCAATGTGTTCACTCTCACTATGTAGCAGAAATGGAGCAGTCTGCTCTTCTTTGCAAAGGCTGAAGAGCCAGACCACAAATTGTCAGGAAATGCCTCTAGCCAGCAATAGCAACAGCTCCGGGCAGGTCTGAAAGCGGGCTGTGAGGAACTGCAGTCCGCTTGCGCTGTGCCCAGCCACCGTCTGCTCTGAGTCAGCTCTCCTGAGCGAGGTCCTAAGCTCTACCGGTCCTCACTTTTCTTCCCAGCAGCAGAGATGTGAATGGTGAGAGGATAAGTGCACCTACACTTCAGATGAGCTGTTTGTACATCCTACTCGTATACAATCACGCAGGAAGGCTGCTATGGCAGTCAGTTGCAGACAGATGCTCTTTCCATGCACCCCTGTTGCACAGATGCATCTTCCACCTTCCACAGCTCCAACAAGGAGGAAGCCTTTTGTGCAATCTGCTACGTTTCCCCAAGCCTGGCTGAGTCAAAGCCGTCCCTCTGAACCCTGGCAGGCAGAGAAAGCATCACTACCGTGTATGTAGGCAGGAACTGGCCCATATACTACGCAGATTTTATTTATTCAGTCATGCCCTGTTGCACGCTGGGTCTGTGCTTGGTTTATGCTATCAGCAGATTAAAAAAGGGAAGTTTGTCAGTGGGATTGTACAAATTGTCCCTTGACTCAGCAGGAACAAGAATAAGCTGCCTCCATTTGTACAAGCTGTCCATATTTTCCTGCCCCTGTTTGTAAAGCTCTTGAGAGTGTAGCGTATTCAGCTCTTAAGAAAACTGCCGTAAGGTCTTTACAAGGCAGACAAGAGAAAAAACAATCTGAGGTATGATATTTTGGTTTAGTTCTCTGCTTCAGACAACTGGCTGCAGCCAGAGATACCAGGGCCACTGTGAAGTAACTGATTCCCTGATAAGAAGCTGAACCCGCTACTGCTGCGCAGCACCTCGTGTGCAACTCAGATGTCCTCTTTCCAAGGAGACAAAGATGCCTGACTGTGCAGTGAAAATCTCGAAGTGACCTCATCTTTACGGGCTACTGTTGGGATGCACAGAGTGATGGGTTGTTGAGGAAGTGGAGATTAACAAGCAGTCACCTAAAATCTGCTCCCATGGCCTGCACGTGAAATTTATCCTGGTTTACCTATATACAGCTGGAGACGTTCACGTAGCGATGCAGTAAGGTAATTTTTTAAACAGCACAGTCCTTGCCTTCTGTGCTGCGGCCAGAAGCAACGTGCTCTGCTGCAGCCTTCTCCTGAGGGGCACGCTGACGTGTAAGTCCTGCAGGACTCAGAGCTGGCTCCTTCCCTAGCTTCTGTTTTGAAGCAGAGCTATGGTGCAGGACGCTACCACCTGTGAAGAGGACCGCTATTGCCCACCTCCAGCACTTGGTCATGAGCCACCACACGTACACACATGGTGTGATTTTTTTTTTTTTTTAATGTGTCAACAGGGCTTCTGAGCCTTCAGGATGCATTGAGCTATATTTTCAACTTCACTCGAAATGGAGAACTTAAACATTTATTGCGCTTAAAGGAAACTCCTGTGTAGTCCAACAGCTGGCTTTTTAAGAAACTGCACCATATTTTTAGTCCAGGATCCCCTTTGTGGATTACTGTTTCTTGTTTTTTGATGTTTTACCTTCGTTTAACTCCACCAACATCAGCAGAGTCCTCTCTGTTTGCCCAGGGGAAGGCAGAACAGGACCCAGCCTGTTCTCCCCAAGAAGCAGAGCAGGAAGCTGGTGTACTAAAGCTCTCATTATTTCTCTGGCTCTGTGTATTTCCTGAGAGAGCTGGAAACAAAGTCATACACGCAAGTTATTTACCTGGATGTGAGCTATGAAGCTAAAAAAAGAAAAAAAGAAAGGAAGGAAAAAAGTTGTGGAGGGAAGGAAAGAAGACAGCAAGTGATGACTCTTGTAACAGCAGACTATATAATGCTACTATATTTTAGGATACACCTAGGTGTATGTCTACAATCAGAAAACAAATTTCTCTGCTCTAGGCTGGTCTAGTTGCTCTGAAAAACAGCATTTGTTAGCTTTGGATTGCTTGGCTTTTGGGCAGGGCAGTCGTGTGTCTGTCCCCATATACCATGCAAGCCTACCACTAGTCATTCTGGTGTGACTACAGAAGGGCATTTTTGGGAGTGCAAGCCACACAGCTCTCTGCTAGTCTTGCCGAGTGCTCGGTGTGCATGTGAATCCTTCAGATGAGTAACAGCTGAAAGGGTTTGGTTCTCTTCCCATTGAAAATAAATTGCAAAAAATTGTATTGATTTCAGTGCAGGAAGATTGAACCCTTAGCCTCCAAGAGGATATTTAATATATTCCGTTACTAGTGTCTTAATGGGATACAGCTATACTGTGCTGCACATGGAGCTGCATATGATATAGCTCCCTCGGGCTGCTTGACAATATGCTCTCCGCTTCAGAGACTAGTACATAAATACAATTCGCATGCTCTGTCTTTAGTCATGCCACAGTTTTGTCAACCACATCACATTTTTCTGCCTCGGGCTGTGGTGTGTACTGTTAACACATGTCTCCGGACTCAGGTCAGTGAGCACAGGGACAGCATTGTATTGCTTCTGTTTTCATGGGACTTTCCTGCTTTTTCTTGGCATGCAATTAACTTGCCTTATTCCTCTTTTTTTTTTTTTTCTGCTTACTGCATAACATAGATAGCCACTCCACCTTTTAGCTCAAGTAGGCACCAAAGAGAGGAATAGTACGTGGTGTCAAGGCCTTATCTGAATTCTGCTAAACTATGCTGATTCCTAGGTGCTGAAGATTTAGCCCATAACAATTAGTCTCCTTAGCTTGATGTTATTACCCTGAATTGAAGTGTAACAAAACAAAATCCAGAAGGGAAAATCCTTTTGGCTTAGAAGACTCTGAAGTTATATTTAATGTAAATACAATATAATTTGTACCATTCATTCTACTTTATCTTATTTTTCAGGTAGATGGAAAAAATGGAAGAAAATAAGGAAAAACAAATACCTCTCTAGCATATGGCTGTTCTGACTAAGTGAGATCTACTCACTTTCTTTCTCAAATTGCCATCAAATCTACTCATCTTTCTCAAATTTTCTTCCAGAACTTTTTAAACCTGTGCTTCCTTAGAATTGATAGAAATTTAACATAGGTTGAAGTCTCAATTAACCTTTGAACTTTTAAATATTAACAAGGAAAAAACCTTTGGCTGCATTTTCAGGAGTATCTTCCCCAGCCATAGAGCTGGTCAACAGCCATCCCATTTTCCATATGAAATTTTGTAAAAAGCGGAGGGGAGGGAACAGCCATCAATATCTCTTTTGTGTTTAACTAACACCCAACACACTGCAGTTGGAGAGGCTGGATGGTGTATCGGGTCAGGGGAGTCTTTGCTGCTCCATGTCTCCATGGGCAAGGTTTCTCCCAGGGTGCTGGCATTATTCTGAGATTTCCTTCGCTCGCTCTCTGGCCTGATTTTGCCATAGCCTAATGTATACAGCAATGAAACAGATCAATGCTGACCAAGGGCATGCAGAAGGCAGTACAGCTGTAGCTGCAGATCCCTTTTCCTCCGTTCTTGTTGACCAACCCCACCCCTTAGAACAGCTTTTGTCTAAGAAAAGCAAAATCAACGTAAGACTATGTAGATGCATGACTTGCTTTGTCTCCAGCAGCAGCAGTAGCTGGATGAACAAAGAGGCTGCTCAGCTTCCTGTATTTTCTGGATTCAAAATGGAGAGTACTTGACAATAATAGTTACTTCTTTCATCTTGGAAACACTCCTTCGTAAAGAAAACATAGCTGAACAGAAATCACGATGTCTCTTTCTGGTTTCTTTTGTAAAAATTTAGTGGCATCACTTGTTTCTAACATGTGAGCATTCATTGCCATCCTTCATTGTAAATCTTTTAAATCAAAAGAGAATGAGAAATGTTAAGGGCAAAAGGGAAAAAGGACTTACCTCTGAAAAGTTTCTTTCTCCACTGCACGTCAAATTGAAATGTAAGGGGCAAATCGGTCTTCAAAACACGCAGCTGAAAGCAGCTTACTAGTAGGCATACGCTCACAGCCAGATTCTGGCCTCCAAAAATAGTTTATTATGTACCATACAGATGAAGATGATCACCGTATCGCTCTCTGTTTACTCCTCCATTATGTTTCTGCCTGGGATGAGGGGTTAGGCAAACTTCATTTGTCTGTGAGATTCGTAAAGGGTGTTGCTATTAAAGTGGGTGCTGAGGCTACTGCTAGGACTTTGTGCTGCTCCTTTAGAGACGTGTGATTCAGAGGGAGGGAAAGGGTGGCCAGCAGAGCTTCAGGCAACCACTCCTGACCCCATCCTGGGCTTTTCTGCAGCTGATAGCGTAGTTTGGATGGCTGCATGGGGAGATCTGCACGTGCTGGGGCAGCCATCCCTGTTGCCTGTGGGCTGCTGTACTGCCTTAGGTTGCTACAGCCTTAGCGCTGTGGCCCTGCCTTGCTTTGCCACTGGCCAGGCAACTGTACATTTATGATCTTAAATTCCTTCATCAGTGGCATGCCTAAGGAAGGCTTTTAGACCCTTTTGCTCCTACATATCTGTTCCCTGGTGCAAAGGCAGAAGATGTCCTTGTGTGAATACTGGGCAATATAGTGGGTTTTGTTTATAAGCAATTGTATAACTTCATTACAGCCACACTGTCCTGATTTCTCCTTCTGCAGAGATAGCTCAGCATGAAGTGTAAGCCTCTCTTTCTGCTCTAGGCGCTATGTGGCCTGATTATAGCCATGCAGTACCACATCCCGCTCCCAGGGGACAGCTGGTGGTACTACAGTTGTTAGTTCAGATCCCAAAGCTCTGGTTTTGGAAATGGCGCACACAGACTTGCAAGAAACAAAGGGAGAGAATGCCACAAAATACTGCGGAGTAAACAAGATCTGGTTTGCAGAGGCTTGCTAGAGACAGCTCGGCAGAGACACTTCCTAAAGCCACAAATTTTCTCTGCTGCCTCTGTGCCTGCTTCCTGAAGGACTGAAGTGTTTTCATGGTGTCCAGATGTAAGACAATAGGTCAGTATAGGTAAATACCCAAAGCAAAAGCATATCACAACTGCTAAATTGTATAATTAACACCAAGAGTTAGGCTTCATACGTCAAAAGCATCATTTGGTTAGAGGACCTTGTATACAAGCCCACAGAGTAGCCTCCTCTGCCAGGAAGGTCAGGTTTTAGGATCGTCGTTGTTGAGGTCCTTATGTAGACTGGGTGTCATATGTAAGAAAGATAAAAGAGGTGATTTTGCTTTTCGTAGAGTGTGTTTACATTGGCATTTTTTAATGATCAGATATTGCTTGTGGAAACATTGCATTCTCAGTTTGGTCCCAGAAATACAATATTCATAAAACCCAGCAAAAAAAGAGTAGCCTGATATACCATAAAAAACTACGCAGAATGTGGCGTTTTGTGTAAAGCAGCACAGTGGTGTAGGAAAAACCTCAGTGCTAATTCTGAAAAGGGAGCACTCGCTCCCTTGAGGTGCCCTGCTGAATCAGTGGAATTTTTTGTATGCACAGGTGCTCACTGGCGTGAGCACAGGCTGCAGGATTTGGCCAGTCGGTACCAACTGAGCTTTGATAAGAATAAGGCTCAGGTATAATTTTTAATATATCCCGTGGGCACCCTTTCTCGTGATTTGATCTATGCGCAATTGAAAGGAAGCTAATCTAGAAATAAAGAGACTGACGTGTCACATCATGACATTAGTACAGTGTTACATTTTGTGGCCCATGTTCAATGCAGCCTTTGAGTGATCTGTTCCAATAACGCAGATAACAGCTAGCAGGATGATTCACCCATCAAGCAATAACGAGCAGCCATTGCATCACCTTCTGTTGTTTATTGTACCCCGAGGCTTTTCGGAATACAGTTGCCTTGATAAAAAGATAAAAGAAGAGAACATAAAACCTGGGTGAAAGAAAAATCTTATTAAACTGAGTCTACTTCTCGTCTCCTCTTTCTCTGTTCCCTTCAAAGTTATTATTAATAGGGCCAGACCGTTTGATAGTGAGCAAGCGTTTGTATGAGAACCATTATGGGTGGAGCAACACCTCTGACTGGCTGCTTGAGTCAAGGAGTAGATGAGGCCTGAAGAATGTAGGACAGATCACAACAAAGTCCAGCCCAGGAGTGAGAGACAGGTACATGATGGGCCAAATTCTGAAGACTCTGTTCCATCTACATGGATTTTCTGGAGGTCAGTAAGAACTCTGTCAGCATAAGAGAGCTGAGTAAAACCTGAGTGATCCCCTAGGCTTTGAAGCTATAATAATGTTTATGTCTCAAGCTCCTCTCAGAGTTCATAATGAGCATTAATTAAATACACCTCAGGGCTCCCTGTGCAAGAGCAAAATACTCTTACTTCCATTAAAGAAAGAGAGGAAACCAGTTGTTGTACAGGAGGGCTTGGAGTTTCCTCCGGCTCTGGGTCCTATTTCAAAGGACTTTGAGTTGCCAACTGGACATCTAGGGAAATGTTGATCAGATTTAGCTGTGGCGTTGATCCTGTGGCTCAATTTTCAGGAGCGCCGACCTCCTCTAGCTACGTGTATCTTCAGGCAGAGACGTTGGTGCTCGGAGATCCATATGCCAATATTCTGTTTAGCTGTAGGAACATCAGGTAGAACAGTGATCTGTTTAGTAAACAGTCAGGGCAAGAAGATGTTGAAGATATGGAGTGTGAGGTAGACACCAGTGCTAACATAGTAATAAATATATCTGAATCATATATCTGAATCACCTATAGGAAGTCCTCTCTAGTCACCAAAGAAATAATTCAACAATTTCAGTTAAGTAGTTAAACAAATACATTGGTCTGGGTGCAAAACAAGGTGCCAGATTTTACTCTGGAATGCAGTGTTAAACCTTGAAGGCTTTCTAGTGGGAGTTCTGACAAACTCTTTGTTGCAGAATGCCCCACTCGATGTGTCATCGCAAGCCAGAGCATACTCTATTATCCGTGAGCCTCACGGTGAAATATTTACTGAAACAAAACTCACCCATTACCATCATAGGGCCATTTGCCTTAGATAAGGTCTTCTGATCAAATGATACTTCAGTTGCCTATCAGCTGTTTCAGAACCAGCACCCACAAGAACCTTGATAATGGTGAAAACTTGGAGGGTAGGGAGGGACTTACTGTACCATAAGAAGTTATCACAGTTCATACTCTCTTTTGCTGCTGCTGAACAGACTCCGCATGTGACCAGAATCTACCCAAGAGTACACAGGAAGACTTCTGCTCGTTTATGTCACGCAATGGCACTGGCAGTGCTCTCTGTGTAAGCTCGCTGTTGGAGTTTAGGGCCACGACCAGCACTAATCTCAGTGAGGGGTGACGAAAGGAGAGAGTAATGTTTGACTCTTTTAAAGAACAAGATGCAAAAAACACCATAGATTTTTTTTCCTAGAACAGGCTCCCCATGGGCTGTGAATCCTGCAATACCAGGCAAGTGTTTACACACAGATCCCCCGCATCATGTGCCTTTGAGACTATCCTACCAATAACCTAAAGCAAATCATCTGCACTTTGTGGGCAGGTTCCCTTCATCCTACCGTGTAACTCCAACAGCATACGAGCACCTGCACTCGTAAGAATTTAGTGCTAACACTCACATTCATTTCTTTGTATTCCTCCTAAAAACTTACGGAGCTGAATCACTCTCCCCTTTTGCCTAGCTTAAATCCAATTTACGGCACTCCTGCTTTTCTGAAATACTTACGGTTTCTCCAAGTTTTCAGTAGTACACTTGAAAGCAGAGTTTGGTTCATAATTCGTGAAATTTTCACTTTAGCTTTTTTATCTACATTACGCCACAGAATCTCACATTTTCACTTTGACAGCTGTCTAAAGTAAGGGAAAAGTTATAAACTTTTGCCCCGTGTCTAAGACAAGACTTTCCTTGCGGCAAAGTGACCGACAGGAGGAAACTAGCCAGACAGTCTGAGTGACGACCTGGTGGGGGGGTGATGGAAGACCCTCTGGGACAATGCTTTTTCCTGCTTCTGGAAGTCCCTCCTATTTCCACATTGGCTTCTGCATCCGGTACTTTACCAGGATTCTCTTTCACATCAAAGCTTCTCTCCCCGGGCTACACATGTAGGGGCACAGCCTTAGTTTCTATGGGAAATAGTTTCATCCCAAAGGAAAGGGAAAGAAATGTTTGGTTTAAATATGCTTAACACTCCCCCTTCTGTATAAGGCGCTCTGTTGTTGCACTTTCTCTGGTCCCTCGGATATCAACATGCTCTTTACCACACTCAAGCTTATTTTCTTAGTTGAGGTGTTTAAGAGGGGCTGTGGGGGAATTTTGCGCTCATCCACGTTGGTTAAACAAACAGCAGGCTGAAAGCGTGCTAAATTAATTGCACCAAATTNCTAAGAGGGGTTGTGGGGGAATTTTGCGCTCATCCACATTGGTTAAACAAACAGCAGGCTGAAAGCGTGCTAAATTAATTNTTAAGAGGGGCTGTGGGGGAATTTTGCGCTCATCCACGTTGGTTAAACAAACAGCAGGCTGAAAGCGTGCTAAATTAATTGCACCAAATTCTTTTTTTGCTGGTATCACCCTTGGGATGAGTTGGTCTCAGTTCTACCATTTAAAAGAACTCCATGATAGAGATCACGTGGAGTTTCTGCTTCTCTCCTGAAGAGGTTATTAGAAACACAGAAAGAGACAATGTATGGGTGATAAAGCTGCTGCTCAGCCTAGTGAACAGACAGGAGGGATCCATGAATTTGTCTGGATGTTGAAGTCAAGGAGGTTTCCTCAATAAAGAGCTCTCATCAGAGATGAGCTGCTGACTCTATATTTTTCTGAGTATTTTGTGCAACCTTAGTCAGCCCGCAGAAGGAAAAGAAATCTTTGGAAATGAGGCTGCTCTTGAGTTGAGCGCGCCTCTTGAGTAAACAACCTACAAGCAAAAGTCGCAAGCTTCATGACAGCAGTTACCATGGCTTAAGGATATTGATCTGATGAAGTTTATAGCTGATACAGATGAAGAAAACAGATGAGCTGTTGAGTGCACAAACAATTTTTCAAGCTTCGTGAGAAAACGAATGTTTCTGATTTGACTGTGAGCGTGGGACTGTTCAAAACTCCGCAAGTGCTTGCTGATGACCATGACTGATACCAAGGAGGAAACACCCAATGACTGCCATGGTGGGGAATTAAACCAAGCCTGGGCACTCTAACCGCACAGGCTTCTCCTTATCCCAAATACTTACACATACACAAGTTCGTAGCCCAGTAATTCACTTTTTGAAGTCTCCTGAATTTGTTTATTATTTCACTGTTGATGCCATTAGTTCCTCCTCCATTTCCCTCAGTTGGCATTTAATCTCTTTGGGTTGGTTGCCCATGCCTTCAGGGTCACTGGGTTTCTTTCCACACCAGGCTCTTTGATTCTGCCTCGGTTTTGGGGCTGGTTAGTCTTTTGATTATTTGAAATGCTTTGAATGCTGACTTTAATTACACGGCCTTCTAAGAGGCTCTTCTACAAGCATTGTGAACGGCAAGGCCCCTGACAGCCTCAGCAGCCGTGCTGCTAGGCGGAAGAAGTGTGAAGGAGCACACGTAAGCGTTTTACAAAGACAACAGCCGCTGAAGTGCAAAACTGACGTATCACCTTCAAAAATGCGAGGTTTCATTTTGTTTGTTTTATTTTGTATGTATTTATTGGTAGCAGCAGAAGCTAAAATGTTTATGCCAACCATGGAAAAATGCTGAATCTGGAAACAGATCTCTAACATCTCAGTCAGAAGTGTGCCATTTTTCTTAGGGACAGACTGTCAGCCGTGGCCAAGCAGGGCCCAGCAGAATTGAGGATGTAGATGAATTGGAGGCTGTCCAGAAGAAAGCAACAGGAATGATAAAAGGTTTCTAAAACGTGAGTGATGAGGAAATGTTGAAGAAACTGAGTTTGTTTAGTCTAGAGGAAAAAGACTATGGGGGAAAACGTATGAGTTTTCCAATATGTAAACAATCACTTTAAAGAGGACAACCATAATTTGTTCTCCACGGCCACTGCAAGAAGGACAAAAATAAATCAACAGAATTTGCAGGAAAGAAATTTCAAGCTACACTTTGGGATTTAGGTTTTCTCTGTATGTCGAGCCCTTTCACTGCCAGATTTGAGAACAGATTAGACCAACACCTTACAGAGAGGAGGTGGCTCAACCTGGTCCTGGCACACAGGAAGATGTGGGACAAGGTGATTGCAGGAGATTCTTTCTAAGACTTGCATCTTTATAAGTTTATGAAGGAGGACTTTGAAGGGAAATGGCTTTGGCTGGGTAAACATGTTGTTGCGTTTTCTGACTGGTCACTGCGATCATCCTGATGCCACTTCAACAGTAAGAAATTATGTTGTCTTTGTGGCAGCTGTACACTGATGTGATCATTTTGGAAACAGCATTTGAAAGCCATACAGCTACTCTGTTTAACAGAAGCTCCTGTTCTTTCCTCTTTGTTCAGGCTCTTAGCTTTCGTCCATGAGGCCGAAAGTCTTTATTTTTGGGGAAATATTTCTTGGTCTCCCTCTTGCAGGACTTGGAGAAGCCTCATTCAGCTTCTCCCACTGGTTTGAAAGAAATCCCCAATGTGTGCAATCACAACCAATTCCAGACTTCCCGGCAGGGAAAACGGCCCACCATGGTGGGATAACACAGTTGCATATTTTAGGAGCCTTCACACCTTAGGCCAAGTGTTCTGGGTCCTCACTGCCACCTTGAGGAAGTTTTCAGTGCACGTTCATCTGATGTGACCGGCTCCTCAGCGCGTGCCAACCACCGTTGCGTGATCTGATTTGCAGTCCCGTTTGCAACAGCAGCAGGAGCGTGGTATTTGCTGTGCCTATATAACAGTGAGATTACATTCAGGCTGGGAAAGGTGCCTTCTGGCCCAGCCAGATGGTGGGTCAAGGACAAAGTGGAGGAGCAGCTGAAAAAATGGAATGTTTTAGTAAGAATTTAAAAACCGCTAGAAAATTGCAAGGCTAATACATTTAGGCAATAGAGGAGGTAAACAGGGGACCTCTAGAAAATGTCCTTCCATGTTTTTACCTTGGAAGCATTTTCCAGGGAATGATAATTCATTTATAATTAATTGCTAATGTATTTGTTATTATCAATACTGATTTCTGCTGACAAGGCAAGACATGAGGTTAATAAGTATGAGGCATTGTGTGCAAAACTTGAAGTACCTCCAGGTTTATTGCTGCGCCACGCAGGTTGATCAAGAGCCAACGTTGCAACGTGTGGCATCAGGGGACCCCTTACTGCCGTTCTGCCAGAGAGGACAAGAGTCCTGGAGGCAGAGAACTGCTGTCAGCAGAGGAGGCATAGACCAAGCAGCCTTGAGCAGGCCATGGGGGAGGTAGTATACTTCTGAGATTAAATCCTATCTGTGTCTTAATAGAGACAACTCCTTTCCACAGTATCTTTCAGCATCCTGTTAATTAAAAAAAAAAAAAAAAAGGATTGGGATAAATTTACAAAAATAAATAAATTAAAGAGAAAGTAACTTCTGCCAAAAAATGATCTTTCATGTTCAACTTCTGCTTGAAACTAACTTCCCAGGAGCCAACTCTCTCGGGGAATAGCCAGTTATCAGATAAAGGAAGGACTGAACAAGAAAGATAATTCCTTTGTTATGAAAGCCACTCCCTTTTATCAAGACCTTCTCCCCCAGCTTTTAATGTTCACTGACTTACCTCTGATCTCTTGGCATCTTTGTATTTTCCCACCTGTCTGTCAGCCTCCTCTGAGGGTATTTTCCTTCTTGAAGCTAAACTTTGCTACACAACTAAAAGAAAGCAAACAGAAATGGCTTCAATCACTCTCATTGCTTAAAAATTCATAATCATTTCTATAGCCAAAGGCAGAAAACCTAATTATTTACTGTCCCAACCAGTCTTATCACCTCCCGGGAAAATGTGCTGTTGAGCTGGCTGCGATGATGCATCTGCAGAAGGCAGTTCTCATTGCTGGGACCCAAGTGTGCCAGCATCACCAGTGGGAGGTTTCCAGCTTTGAACAGAGCTGCTGCAGCAGGTTAGCTGTAGGGCAGAGGGGCTCAGCCACTGGGGAGTGAGAAGACAGCAGTGTCTTGCTTCTCTCCCTAGTGAACCTTCTGGCCATCTTGATATTGGCATTTACAGAAGAGTCAGCTATTTAGGGAAAGATTGTGATTTTTTTTTTAAGTAAGTGCAGCCCATGCAAGCTTAGTATATAGGATATTATGGAAAAGAAGGACCAGAAGAATTTTGGCTGATGGAAGCAAATACCCATCCAAAAAAATCTTCCCTGTGTGGCGGCTCTGCCTTTCTGGTTATTTGCTTGTTTGCTTTTCATTAAAAGGTGCCCAGCTGCGGTGACTGCCGTGAGAGATTTGGGGGATTAGGACTCTCGCTCTACCCCACCTAATGTTGCTGTCGACCCCACTGGAAACTCTTCTATATGGATATCCTGTTCCTCATCCTTTTGAAGCAACTCTTTCCCTCTCCTCCTTACCTGTCTTCCAAGGGCCTTTCATAATCTGCTTCTAAACTGAGTTCAGATCCAACATTTGTGACTTCTGCATAACACGTTCTGGACCAAAAGGACCTTCCTCCTGAAACTTTAAATTCTTTGAATTCCCTCATCCAAATTCGCAACAGACTCTTCCTCGCTGTCCTTCTGTTTGAGCAGACTCTTGCTTTTTGTTGTCGACTGGAGTAGACTTGCTGCATTTCTCAGTTGATACTGAGTAAGGTAAACTCGACTACACAGCCTATACTGGCGTAGCACTGTGGGCTACCTCAGGCGCTGTCTGCTGTTCTGTGAGGGAACAAGGAGAAGAGGCAGCTACAATATGTATGAACTTCCCTGATCTCTAGCAAGATTTAATTACTATAGCTGATTAAAAAGACGAGTCTTTCATGATGGCTAACTGTGAGTGGTGGGGATCTAACGGAAGATGGCACGGTCAGGGATGACAGAACAGGCATGACATGGTGATAGCACAGAGAGGGTAACGTGACCATCAGCACTGGAGCTGCGTGTGGCAGAACTAAGAGAAGCAGCAGATCTGAGACAGTGGTGATGGGAAGGGCCCTGGCAAGGCGGGGAATGAAGCTATGGGAGCAAGCTGGGAGGTGGAGAAGAGGACACTGAGATGCTAAACATATCCGCACTTGGCAGGTAGAAAAAGGTAGATTTGTGTTATATGTTCCAAGTGTGTTTACATCCCATCATTACTTTGCCCAGTGAATGTTGTGGAAAGGACCATGCTGTTTGTAGCACTTGGAACCAAATTATGCTTTTGTGATATGCATCATAAAGCAACCAAGCATATATACAAGCCTAGCCTTGTACCCAGGAGAGCCTAGCTTGTGCCAAGGCACAGAGGTGCTTGCAGATTCAAGCAAAAGGCAGGGTCTCCGGCGTGGTATTTAGGTCTAGACTTCAGTACCTTCAGATGGCTGCTCAAAGCTTTGCCCTGCTTTTGCTTCACCTTGGCCTTTCCCACCCTGGCTGTGCCCCAGCTCCATGATGTCCCAGCTCTTCCCCCAGCCAGGCTCTGGCTTCGGCTTCCTCTCCCAGCCCCCGCTCAACGCCTTGCTCTCCCTCCTCTGAGCGCAGCAGTCACCCTGCCGAGGCCAAAGGCTACTACTGCCAAAGCTCCCACCTGCTTGCGAGGGGCAGTGCCATCTCCTCCCAGCACCCAGCTGGGCTACTTGGCTTTCACAGCTGGGGCTGAAGCCAGCAGGGTTTACCAGCTGTAAGCAAAACCTCTAGGTAGTTGAAGTCTGCTGTTATTTCTGGCAGAGTAATTATACCGACACATGCACAGGGAAGTTTCTACCTTTCCATTTATTTTCACTGAGAGAATTTAGTGCTGTTTCCCAGGGCTGCTATGAGCTAAAAGACTGCAGTCGTGAAGCAATGCCAGGATTTTTCCCTTGTGAAGGCACAGGACTAGTGATTTTCCCCTTTCAGGAAAACCCTAACTTCCCTTCTTCCCGTGCTTTCCTGATGCCACTTCAACAGTAAGAAATT
>VZSC01008257.1:313060-329882 GCA_013398225.1 Steatornis caripensis
CTCCCACCCACCCACCCAGCACAACTCGATGTCACGTTGACCGAGAAAATGATACAGAAGGATGCTAACATCTGGGTGTTGGCAGTGTGTCTCCCAGATGGCAAACACTCTTACTTCCTCCTTTTTCAAGATAAAAGGGTCAATTTTAAAGCCAGTTAAAAGAATATTAGGGAATTGATCTGAACACAACGAACTGAATAAATCCATGGTTACATTTTCATCCTCTACTGCCCTCTATTGAGGATGGATCCATCTGCAGAAGAAAATCTAAACTGCAGTTACAACACAATGCAGTTCAGCTTAGAATTTTATACTCACGACATAACTTGTTTTAGCCCATATGTTCAGTTCAGAATGCATTTTCACTTGCAAAGCTTATCAGTGTGCTTTTTGACATATTTACTGTATGTATTATTTACAGGTTCCATACATGAAGGCAAAATAGCCATGGATTAACCATCCAATCCCCTGGATATGCTCAGGGAGAACCTGTTATAATAATAACCCAATTAATCACCGACCTGTTACGATAACCCAAAATAACCCATCTGGGACATGACGATGCCAGGCGGAAGCTGCCCTGTACGTTCCACGTACAATGTGTTCCACATACAATATGGTAAAGGCCCTTTACTTTCCCCCTAACCTAATCAGCTCAGATTTCAGCAGATGAAAGAGCAACTAGCTGTACTAGTCATGCTTGGAAACTAGAATGACAATGCGTTTATCTAATTAAAAAAAAAGAACTCAGAAAAAAATCTGCCTCTTGACTTTTAAAAACTCTCTCTGGCAATGTGATTCCTTGCCAATATCATTCCTGTTTTGGCAATACTCGTGGAAAAATGTAGAGGAACAGAATGAGTTATAGTGATGCTGAGAGAAAAAAGGTAGAAAAGATTATCATGTCCTGTATTTTTCTACCGCTTATCACCTGAAGATCTCTAAAGGCTTACAAGTAATTGTTNAATATCATTCCTGTTTTGGCGATACTCGTGGAAAAATGTAGAGGAACAGAATGAGTTATAGTGATGCTGAGAGAAAAAAGGTAGAAAAGATTATCATGTCCTGTATTTTTCTACCGCTTATCACCTGAAGATCTCTAAAGGCTTACAAGTAATTGTTTACAAAGTAATTATTTGCAAAGTAATTACGTGCAGGTAATTATCTCAAAAATCACAATGGACAAGCAAAGATTGAATTTGGTTTTGTTTTACAGACAAGGAAATTTGAGAAAACATTGAAGTCTAAAGTGTTGAAATCTGAGGTGTCTAAAACTGGGATTCTCCAGTCCCCTCTTGTCCTTTCAAAAGAAAAATTTTTATATTCAGAGATGTGTAGCACTTTCAGCTATGTAAGGAACAGGGGAGGATTCACACTGATAAACCGCATGGCCTAACATTTTTTGAGGTGAAAGCGTCCCACTGGAATATCTTCGTCACTGTGGAGTTTAAGGCTGAAAAATGGTGCGTTCTAGATACAGCTGTGAGGATCTGAAAATGAATTTACAGGAAAATGCCACCTATTCTGGATGCTGATTCCAAACAGGAGTGAGAGAAGGTGCATTTTTCTGGGCTTTCCTCATGCCCCCACTATTTTGCTGGGTGCCCACGGATGTTTCCAAGTTCTCTCCTGCCCCTGACAGCTAAACTGTGACAGGCTCCTCCCTGCAAGATTGACTTTTCCCTCCCTTGTGTATAAAATGGTGTGATTTTTACGGAAGTTGGATTTTCCTGGCGGTCTCCTGCATCCCAGTTGCATGAAATGACAGGCGTACATTCCAGCAACACTAGTCCTTTGGTACAAATCTGAGCTCCTTGAATGGGGAGCTGGGATCTTAAAAAACAAGGCGCTCTGCTACTAGAGCTCTTGTGGCATTTCATGAAAGTAATAATCTGTCCTTTGCCAAGCAAGGATTCTCTCCCACAGACCATCTACGTGGTTTCCATCTGCACATTAATTGGAAACTGCTTGGGGTAAAACAGCATTTATATGTTTCAAACTGCAGCTGTTCCCACGCACTGGCAAGGTGCAGAGAGCTCTCTTCCCACAGTCCAGCCCTCCAAGGAGAAACCACAAGCTGGCTGCAGGTCTCGAGCACTGAAAATCTGGGGCATTTGGGTGGTATCAGCTGGACCGAGGTGGAGCCACGTACCGCTTCTCACTAGAAGGAGCAGTGTGCCTGTTTTCTCTTCGGCAAAGGACTACCTGCTGGGTGCACTCCTGCCTTCGAGTCTTCAGCAGAGAGCCTCCTTCTCTCTGGCAGCAGTGGCGGAAGGAGCATGTGTTTTGTATTGTTTCTGCCAGGTGAACATCTTAATGCCCCCAAAACCGATGCTGATGACTTCCTTCAGCCGTGTGAGCCACGAAACACCTAGGAGAAACCTAGAAATGCAGATGAGCACCCTGAGCACAGAAACTAAGCTGAAAAACAGCCCAGTTTGAGCAGATAGATAGACAGACTGCTTCAGGGCCTTGGTGTCTGTACTTCTGAACCCACTGGTTGCTTTCAATCACATTTGAAAGAAGGGTAGAAAGATAAATTGATTTTTTTTTCATAATCTGTGAACACTGGCAGCTGGACAGAGGAAGAGATGCCAGTCAGCCTGCTGCCTAGGGAAAGGCAGATAAAATTCAGCTGTTAAGCGCAACTTGAAAGTGAATGGGTGACTAATGAGTAGACGCAAGCAAAAAAACCCTAAAAGCTAATGTTTCACTCAAAAATGAAAACAACAGAGTTAAACAAAACAGGAACTACGACACGCTGCTCAGACCCTCTCTGGAACTTGGAATTTTGCCTATATAGAAAATTATAAGGACTCTGAAGAACAAAAAGGATAGCCGGTGGATAGGCTTTGCGTTGCTCTTATTTGGAATGGTCCAACAGTGGCTTACGCTCAATCAGTTTATTACAACAGCTTTCTCCCTATGCAAGGGCTAGCAGCTTGGGTAACATTCATTGTCAAAGAGCACTCACAGAAAAAAATCTAGGAAAGATTTTACTTATAAAAAGCCCACTGGCACCTCCTCACTTAGGAGACGGTAGGCACAAGCAACCAGAGAAAGGGCTTGGATTGTTTGCTGACTGGAAAACTGCTTTGTAGACTTGCTCTCTATGCTGGTCTCCCTTGCGAACTCATCCTTGGGATCTCTTAAGAAAAAAAATACCATTTATAAAACATCAGAGCAAGTTTACCCGTAGCATAAGCAAGCTTCATTCCATGGATATCATTTTAGCAGTGGATCCAGATGGTGATCTGCAGCAGTTTGGTAATGAGAAAGATTTTTACGTCGGTCCGACATAAAATCTCTCTCTGGTCTGAAATCAGAGAAATTGACTGACAAGCTCTCTACAACAAACAAGTAATATAGAAGGAGAAAGAGTCATATGGAACATTTATTATTATGATTAAAATAACCAGCAATTTAATTTTAATTCAGTGTAAATGCAGGTTTTATGGAAGGGAGAGTACATAGCTAAATGCTATGTATCAGTTTTCCATAGCTACAGGGATTTTACCACAATATAGTTAAAGCCCCATCCTCTGTTTCAGTGGGGCTGAGAGCCTGTTAGTGCTCTGAAATGATGAAAGCAAATTAAATTGAATAGCAAACAAAAAAAGTTCAGACTTCATCAGTGATGATGAGAGAACTCCAGCTGGTTTCTCTTGGGAGCAATGATCAAGAATTAACGTCGTGATTTTTTTTAAGCTAACAAACGAAGCTCCTTTATTCCACTTAAATGGGATAAGAAAAGCCCTATTAAAGAGAGCTAACAGTAGTACTAATCTGCAAGCCGCATCCCTGTTGGCCCCAGTGGGGGGGGGGGGAAGAAAGGCTTCTAAAAATGTTTAACAAAACCCACACAAAAGGAAAGGAGCAAGAGATAACTCAAAGATGTGCAGCTTTGTCTCTGTGAAGGAAAAAAAGTCTGTTTCCATAACTGAAGGAAGAGGCTAGAGCGTGGGGTGCAGCTCCCATCCCTTGCGTTCCAACCTCCGGAATTCACAGTCTGCGGGCTGACTGCAGAGGGGCTCTTGCCAGGTGTATGAAGGTGGCCTGGGCTCGAGGTTTTGCATTTCTTTTTTGTTTTTGATTAAGGACTTGATCCCCCCAGGCACCTGCCTTACCAGGATTACTTGCATTTCTGGCATGAACGATCTCAGCAGGTGGCTATGTGGGGGCAGCGTGCCCATTCCTGGGCAAGCCTCAGTATTGGCCCTCTCTGCTGTCACAGTGGCAGCCTTTAATGTATGTTCATCTCCATATAAGTATTGCTTAGGCTCCAAATTTGGCCAGTTGTGAGATTATTGCACCATCTGTAATCTGTACGCTCTCCTGAATCGCTGGCTGGCTTGCTGGGTCAGGGGATCTTTCAGCAGTCCTGCTGTATCTCTTCCCTTGTCCATGTGCTCTTGGTGGCACCGTTCAGCGTTGCTGACCCGACTCTAGCTGGCAGGGGGGCCAATAGCTGTGAAGATGTGTAAACATCACGGGATGCCAACATGTGGAGGCGACGTGAATGCATGCTCAGGACTCCTCAGTAATTAACATGTGGCTTCTAAACCCTGGGGCTGTTTCTGCACAACCATGTTGACCTGTGCCGGCTAGATTAGTGGCAGAGTAANGAATTAACATGTGGCTCCTAAACCCTGGGGCTGTTTCTGCACAACCGTGTTGACCTGTGCCGGCTAGATTAGTGGCAGAGTAATGCTGTAAAGACATCTTCACAGTGCTGGTGGACTAATCCTCAACTAGGGAGGAGAGAGAGAGAAAGCACAAATGAGATCAGGCAGAAGATCTCTTGGTGTATGTATAGCAATAAGTTAGGAAGGAACCATTGGTATGAAAATTGAGGACAAAATACCCTCATTAGTCTAAGACATAGAAAAGATGGGGGTGGGGGTGCAGGGAAGAAGGACAAAACTTGGCTCTGTTGTAAAACTACACAAAGCAACAGTTGCACCAGAGTTTTACATGACTCTTTTTCTTCCATATGGACCAAGCCCATCTGTGAATCGGTAACCAAAATACATTTTCCCCCTCATCTCAGATCACCATTTAAATGATAGTGATCAGGAAGAGCTCTTGGTATGCAGATTAGGACCCTGAGCTCATATAGCCTCAAGAAGAGAAGGCTCAATGGCAATCTTACCTATCTGTATAAATATTGAGTGAGGGGGGGTAAAGAACACAGGGCCAGAAGTACAGGAAATACTGAAATACAGGAAATTCAATTTAAAGATTAAAGATAAAACTTACTGTGAAGGTGGTCAAACACTGGAACAGGTTGCTCAGAGAGGTTGTGGAATGGCCATCCCTGGAGATATTCAAAACCCAACTCACCACAGCCCTGGGCAAACTGCTCCAGCTGACCCTGCTTTGAGCAGAGGGGTTGGACTGGATGAGCTCCAGAGGTGCCTTCCAGCCATTTTTCCTATTTCACCCAAACTCATCATGGACTCAAATTACAACCTCTTGAGGAGATCTGTACAGTTCTTTGACTACTCCCCGTAGACATGGGAGATGTCCCATGAAGACGCGTGCTCTTGCATAAGACTCATGAATACTCCAAGTCTTACACTTCTAGGTAAAGATTTGCCCCTAAAAATACAGGCTATAAAGTGCTTCCTTACTTGCTGTTAGTGATTACATCAAACAGAGCAGTGATGAATTCAAGGCCAAAATTGGTCCCTTTAGGTGAGTCTCAGAACTTCTAGCTGCTACACACAAACCCCATTACTACAGAAGAGTGACACAGAATAATCAAATCATTTATCCAGGCTGTAACAGGTCAGAGTTTTGACAGCTATTGCAATGAGAGCACGATGAGGTCCTTTGGGTTAGACAATATTTTTCAAAGAACCAAACCTGATTACTAGTACTAGGAAGCATGCTCAAATCACGTGGCTATATATTTTAAATAGAAATTCCTTCTAATAACCTGGATTTAATGCATTTTACAATGTATTTATTATCTCACACTGTGATATTTTGTAACTTAGATTTTCAGCTAACGAGTAGCTCATCTAATGAAAATAATGATTTTTTCATGCTGTACTACATGGGGACTTAAAGTATTTCAATTAAACAAACCACCTCATTAGTGTGCCTTGATAATATAGTTGAGTTTTCTTTGATATGGTCAGAAATATCTAGCATGCTTTTGGGATGCAATCAAACTCTCCAATAAACTTGTTGCTAAAGACAGCTGCCTAGCACCATGTATTTCTCGAGCAGCCAAATGACCTAGTTTAGAAGTGTTTGAAGCCATTTTACACTGTGGAAGGAGAACAAATTAACCTTGTTTAACAAGTACTTTTCAATTTGTGTTCCAGTGCTTTTCCGCACTCTACCATCTCCAGTGCAGTAACACAGCCTTATTTCATCCTTCCTGTTACACATCATATATAATTAATGCTACAGCTTTGGGAAGCACTGCTTACCTGCTGCACGGACCCTAGGAGGAGGCACTGTCATTGCACTCAAAATGCGTCTGAAGCCACAGGACTGGTTATCTGAGGTCTGCTTCGCTCCTCCGCGCTCTATGAAGAACAAAAAGAAAATCATGGCCATTGTTGCCTTTCACTTTGATTTCTTTGGCCTGTTCCCTTGAAAAGCTTATTCAAATGAGTATTGCAAAGACAGCAGAGAAATCTGCAGCACAAACCCAGCTTTTGGTCTAGCCAAGACCAAACTGAGCTACATCTTTACTGCAGAAGATTTCTGTGGCTGCAGCTAATTCTTGTTGGGATGTGAGGTCAGACCTTTGGCTATTATAAATCAACATAGCTCCCAGTTGAGGGAGCTGGTTTTTATCAGATGAAGATCTGGATTCTCATTCCCATCATTTCTCTGAGAATGAGCATTTCTGGGTAATACTCTTTCTATAGGGTTAGCGTACACAAAAGCAACAGTGAGGTGCTCTCTTTTAAGCTCTCCCCTTGGAAAATTTCTTTCAGATCTGGCTCCCATCATGGCCAAAATGAGTTGCAGGAAATCTCTCTGATCATTGAAAGTAATTAGCCACTCCCTCGTCAGCTGCGGTGGACCATACATTAAACACAAGATAGCGTCACCTTGTGTATATATTCACTATAAAGTAAAAGCAGATGCAAAGGCATTTACTAGGTGCAGCTTAATACCTGTGCCAGCTTACCTGCTGTAAACTTTCACTCTAGTCCCTAGTCAGTTCTTTAAAATCGGACTTTAGCTTGGCTTTTTGTCAATGTTAAAACCACATTAAACACCAACCAACCAACCAACCAACCAAGCTTCTCACACACCACGCTTAACTGGTGAGCTGTAATACATTTGGGAAGATACATGGTATCTCCCATCTGCATGTCGTTCTCCCTCAGCAGCAAAACTAGAGTGGACCATGTTACTTTTGTTTCTAATCACATTAGTTTTTGATGCCTTCTGTTCTCAGCTCAAAGATAAGATACTTGTCTTCGCCCTGTTGCAAAGAAATATTTACACCCAAAAGGCAAGCTCCCATCCACCTATGCCTGCCTATTGCAAACCCCTAAATTCTAAGCTTAACGTAAGCTGGCAGTGTCCCTTTAATCAAAATGTAACGTTTGTCTTCAGTCTCCTCAAAGCACTTAAAATCTAGAGACTTTAGAAGGGAGAGAATCATTAGCGCTGCCGTCCCCCTCTGCTTCCCAGCAAGTGGGACGTTTGACCATGAGGCGTCACACAAATGCAGGTATCGTGTTGCTCTCCACAGAGCCCTGTTTAGGGATTCGTGTTGCTCTCCACAGAGCCCTGTTTCAGGAGCAGCCTGGCAGACTTTTGCTCTTTTTGCTGCTCACAGGGAGGAGGCTGCAGAGCAATCTAAAAATCTGCTCGAGAACGAGATGCAGCCGACACTTTTCTTCAGAAGTGCAGAAGAGGCCGCTTCTTGCACCTGCCAGCTCTGTATAGACAGGTACTAAACTTCACATCTGAGTACGTCAAAAATACTGCATTCAGCTGCCTCAGCTTCCGTCACAGCGTATCCGCTGAGAGAGGAATCAGCCAATTAGTCTGGGATGTTCACAAGAGCTCGGTTCCCGTTCAGTCATTCCGATTCCTGGACCTGTGAGAAGCCAGGCTTGCAGCTTGGCAGCTGAGCGCTTGGAAAGCTGGCTGTGAGCTTCTCTGAAAATTTGGCCTTGAATCTGCAAATATGCAACTCAGAAACCCCCGTAAGGAGCAGCCAGTCTGATCCCAAGCATAAGCCTTCTGGGGCTACAAATAACACCTTCTGGGGGTTTTGCCATGCACAGCAAAGTACACTGTTGCAGAAATATTTTGTAGGCAGCTTTCTGTACAATAACCTGCTGCTCTGCAGGCACCACCTACCTAACATTGATCCAGGCATTTTTTCAGCACAGCGTCACATTTTGTGTTGCTAGCAAGCAGTGTGATACACTTTATGTTTTAATATACTCTGTTGTTTTCTTCTCAAACCACTTCCTTTTGCTTCCAAATCCCCTTCAACCACAGTGATCTTGTGTTAAATGGCATTGTTTCGTTGTTGCAAAAATTCATAAATACGGATGTATATGGGTACCTCTAGGCCTTAAATTTTCTCTTAAACACTGTGAAGTGTATATAGACAGATAGCAAGGTATTAATGCGTCCCTAATTTTTAATGTACAGTTTAGGTTGTACCTAGCGAGGAATATCCAAAGCCTGATGTGCATGTATGCGCACTCTCTCTCTCTCTCTCTGCTTCTCTCCCTTTTGCGTTTAAAGTGTAGTAACGTGCTGGACTTTTACCTTTGAAGAATTTGGTTCAAATGCGACTTGCATTGTAAGCGAAGTTGAGTTGCAGAAGATCATTGTAATTATCGTAAGTATTTGCCTAATCTTTAGCACGTTATAGCACGGTCATTATCATTTACAGTATGTTACAGTTACAGCTTTTAAAATATGTTCACAGCAGGGCACTACCTTGGTAGCTTCTGTAGTGAAAACCAGCGTGAGGGGAGTATACACTGCATACAGTACAGTGTGGCAGTCTAAGGGGCAGCAAACTTGGCCCTGTGAATGAGCAGTAGATCATCGTTCGAAGGTGAATAATTCTGCATTGCTTTAAGATGTACTTATCTGTACAGCAAACACACCCAAAGGGATTGTTACCTTCCTGTCTTCTTTACGAAGGTGGGCATTTATGGAGAAGTAGGGTAGGGAGGCGTGGGGAGAAGGCGGGAGGCAACTCCTTTCATAGACTTTGTGCCGAGATACGGATACTCTTCACTGAAGGGGGAAGGGGGATGATTTCTTCTGCCTTCAAATGATGAAAATAAGAAGCGATCAGGATAGATTTTTGTTATCCTCTGGGCATTAAAAGCTTAAATGCAAAATGCATGACTTATTATATCTAGCCAGCTCTTAGGGGTAAATAGGCAGTATGGGGAATTAGTTGTTGTTAATTGGACTTCTGAGCTGAATTCCCAGGGTGCTGCACTGCAAGCGTACCCCTTTTGTTTTAATATTTAAATAGGGAGAAGCCAGTTCTGTGGTGGATTCATTCCAGTATAGAACAGCAGAGCACGCTAAATCGTCTTAATCCAAACACTTAGTTGCATTTGGTGAGTGTAAATGTTTTAGGGTTAATTTCTACATGTACTATAGGAGGTATCTGTTTTCCACTGACCATTTTACAACTGTAAGGAAGATCTTCAAGTAGCATAAATTGCCTAATTGTTCTGTAACATCTGAAGAGATGAATTGAACTCTTCAGAATTGCATAGCAGTGAGTGCAGTTTCAGTAATACAGTTTCATTACAAACAAAAAGTGCAATCTGGAACATTTTATTTTGTGTTGTTTTACCAACATCGTGCACAGTATTTCGTCTTCAGGTTTTAATAACAATCACAATATAAAACCAATGTTCTCTCACAGATTCGGGAGACCCAGAAAAAATTAGTTTTTTCTTCAGGCTTTTGTTCTAGGAGCCAGTCCAGTCTGCACATGCTGAAAAAAGTGATAAAGTGGCAATGCCCAGAGCAGAGGCCGCAGGTCACACACCTCCTTTAACACCCTGTTGTAGCTGATCCTCCTTGCATAGCTAATTGCCACTGGTATAATCCAAAAAGGTAACAGAAAAACCCAGGCTAGCCTTGCATGTTCCCGTCAGTAAAACATCACAAAGAAATGTTCCTAGAGCTCCTGAAGTACTCAGAAAAATAACCTAAGGAGATGTTTAAATGAATTATGAACCCCTTAGAGAACCTAAGCAGCAAAACCTTCCTATATCTCTTCATCTATCTTTAAATCATGAACGCAAATATATTTTTTTTAGAGGTACAATGATGCATGATTGACCTTTCATTATTCTTCGCCTCCCCCCTCACCCCGATGCGGTCAACATTTGCCGTGGTAGGTAGCCCTTCCTATTTTAAAGAACAAAGCAACAGCAAAATGTCCAAAATTCCAGATCTCTTCGACGCTTAACCTCTCACTCTATAGTTTGGTCCCAGTCAATTCAAAGGAGTTTTATTGTTTATTGAGCTCGAAATGGAGTCTAGCCTATGCTTTCTTACCTGTTCGTGGGTTCCATTTCAATTTATGGCAGATGTTTTTTAGTCATTTCTTGTGGTAAGCAGCTCTGTGGAAAGGAGCAGCTACTCCTAGTATTTAGTGTTTACTACTCTCCCGAAAATTCTGCAAATAAAAAATTGCACACTAATTCTTTTTGCAGAATCCCTGAGATTTTATTAAATACTAACATTAATTACTCTTATTTTAAAACTGGGAAAGTTGGACTTAGACCAGCTAGGACTAGCACTTAGGTAAGTACATTGTCAAGGTGTTTGGGAGGTCACACTGAGCCACCTAAAGACACTACATTATGGACACCCAAAATCCCAGTAGCCACCATCAGTGCCCACACAACTGATCACACTGCCATTAATGAAGTGATTTACCCAAGTCTGCCTTGGGAAGCTGTGCCAGCGAGGGTGCTTTGCCCCTTTGATCCTGGGTGCAGGATGCTGGGAGGCACATCCTCCCCGTACGGCAGGAGAAACGCAGCTATACCCCTCGCCGCGGGTGGCCGCTGTTGGGGGCAGGAGCAGCGAGGTGATGATCCTGAGCAGCTCTGGAGATGTTTCCAGCACGAGTCTTTCTGGAGATGAGAGCTGCCTACAACATCATACATATTGCTGGGAAAAGATTGCCTCCGTGCCCTTGATGCCTGGATGGCCGGAAGGCTTAGACGTGACCAGCGGACAGGATTTACCTTGCATTTGACACCAAGGATGAAATACAGTTTTCACAGCCTGGAAGAGCGGCGCAGAGCCCCTTTATTTTTTCATTGCTCCGCGCTGTAGGTGGGTGGACCGATACAACGCTGCTGCACCAGGAGGACCAACACGGGAGATGTCGTAGGCTGGGGACCGCTATTTCGTCTCGGGAACTGGATAAAAAGCAGTCGTGAGCCACGACCGTGCAGAATTCACGACTCAGCTGCGTGCTCTACCCACAGGCTTAGCACCCTGCTCCATCTTAAACACTTTCCAAAGGGGGAGGGGGAGTGCACACAAAGCCTGTTTAATTAGGCGTTGTGTAGGAAGGACGAACTCCATCCCAAGTGAGATGGAAGATTGCATGTCTCCTCCAGATGGTGAATTTTTGTTTTTTCTAAGGCAGGAGAAAGTAAGCAGGTGTGAGTAAGGGGCCTACCTGTATTGGTTTTAATCAGCAACTTTAAGCGAACTCAGTGTTCTCATCAGAAAAGGGGAAAAATAAACAGCTGAGCACTGTGATTCATTTACACTTCAAATATACTTTGAGTTGGTTATTCCTCAATTAATCAAATAGCTGGTGTATCCCTAAAGTAGTATAAAGTGACACGCTGTGTGAAATCAATTTTCCCTTCCAAAATCATTAAATTCAGTAGCCTGTGACTACATCCCTGCTAATTCTAGTACCGGTCCTTTCATCCTCCATTAACTTTGGCACGCCTAACAGGCTGTCAAAAATAATTTCCCAGAACGTAAATAATTCAGAAATTAAAAATTAATAAATAATAACAGAGAGCTACTGGGAGATAGACTGGGTCAATTAGTCAGCTCTGCATTCTGTTTCTTCGCAGCAGGGGGGCAGCCACATTCGTTACTAGAATCTTTCCTCCGATTCTTAGGTCTGATTTACGGCTCTTCATTACTGGATCCAGTCAGACACAATTACCTCCATCACTATCTCAGTTCCTAACTTCAAAGAAACACACATTTTCTTGTCTGCTTTTTTTCTCCTTGCAGCAGCCTCAGCTTGACGTCCCTGGAATTTCTTCCACGCGGACTAATTAATAAGACTTTGACTTATCATATTCACTTCTCTTCTTTGATGTCCTACCTTAGTCAATCATCCTATTTAATTAGAATTTCAATGATAACTTTACTTATCTCATGGCTAGATGTAAATTAAAATAACGGGATTTTAATTCTCTTTCTTACGGGGTTATGACATTTCTGACAGAAAAAGTTTCAACCCAAATACGATGTTATGTACTTCCTATGCTAGGAGTGCATTCCACTAAATTGTTTTTCCCTTTGCTACAAAATAATTTTGCTTGTTTAACAAGCTCCACTGAAATGGAAATGAACCACAGTTTCTCATAACGTAATTTGCACAGGTCCCTGTTGTGGAAGGTTATGTTGATATAAATGAATATAATCAGATTGTGACTCATGCCACATAGTTAAGGAGGAAAGGGAATGGGATTTTTAAGAAAAAAAATAGCTCTGGAGAGACAGTGGACCATAGGACCTCTTCTTCTTTCCGCCCTTTCTGGCAATTGCTAGTACTTCTCCAAGGTTTCTCGCTTCCTTCCCTCATTTACAGACCTAATCCTGGTGGTTGTACCCAAGCAGAACCTAAGGTTGGATTCTGTTTGCAATGAGACGTTTCTGAAACACATATCCATCCACTGTTCATAGAAATGGTATTGCAGCTGTGGCTTAAAGGGAGCAGTACATCCCTCAGCTATCACTTTTTTTGCTCTCTGCAGTACCCAGTACGTGCTTGCACACAGGCTTGCTTTCTTTCCCATGCCTCTTAGAATTTGCCAGTCCAGGTAGGTATGACAGCAAGTGAATACGAATGAAAACAGTCTCTCATTTTTTAGTTGAAGCTTATGGTGCAGGAGAGCCCTAGAAGGATCCATGAAGAGAGGCTGATGGAGCAGCAGAGTCCTCATGGGACCTGGGAGATCCCTGCAGGTGGGACAGGAGGGTAGGAAAGTAAAGGGGTCCAGTCGGGCTTATCGAGCCCTACTCATTTTGGCAGTCTCGCTCTCACTCTGGTGGAACTTCCCATGCAACCAAGCGAATGGTTGTGCACACAGATAGGGAGTTTCAGAAAAAAGAGAGGCAAGGAGGGGACCATGTGGAAAAGAAAGCAACAATGGTCAACATATCAGGAACCGGCCTTAAACTGTGAACAAAGCATTCTTCTGATGCAGTAAACAGAATAAGGTGATAACTTGCTGTCCGGCGCAAAATGCACCACATTACTAATCTGCCATCAGAGATTATTATCATCTCTGGTGGAAAAGAGGTTTCCAGTTTTATATTGCAAATAAGCAAACACACCCTGGAAGCCAACTTCCAGTTTTCTTATGGAAAAAAATGGACATCCCCAGGCCTGTGCTTCCACTGACATCCTAGGCAGAGAAAAATGGGGTTTATAGGATGCCACTGTTACTTTTCCCAGTCGGTGGGTTGTGCGTTTGCTAATCCATCCCCTTTGTTGTATTCAAGGAAAGAAGAAAGTGCAGCAAGAGTTAATGAGACACATCGGACATGGAAAATAACTGCTCCCAAAAGGGACGGTTTGGTCCTGTGAACAGGTAGGAGTAGCAGAGAACACAAGAGAAGCACTTGACTAGCACTAATCTGTACGAAACGGGCTTAGTGAGCTCCTGCTTCAAATCTTATCCCCCCATTAGGTAGCATTAAACCAGTTGTCATGAAGCTAACATTTATGGATGCTCTGGCAAGCCGTTTGCCTGACAGCCCTGTTCCTCTTTCTTACAAAATAAACTTCAAATGTTTGAAAAACTGGGCCAGTGCATCAGCAAAGGCAAACTGCTGGAGTTCAATAGACAGCTCCTAAAATTTCCACCGGTTGAGTTTAGAGGCCAAATCAGGTAAATTAAAAAAAAAATCAATACTGTTGTTCAATAATAAAATAGTAACCCGTTCTACTGACAACATCTAAAGTAACCTATTTCATCATAATTTAATGGTGTGGTTCTTTAACAGTTGGATTCTGTTACACTTTTATATTTAGGCATGATTATTTAATCTAATTTAATTGGCTTTCTTACTCCCCTCAGGGTTCTGGGCCTAGAAAGTTCATATTAAATACTCTAATTGCTCCGAAATGCACTTGTGGTCCAAAATATGCTCCTGTTTTAAATATACCCTAAAATCTAGTTCATACGTGTTTTCTCATCTTTCATGAAGTAGAAAAATTCTGGTGTCCATAATTTGCACTTAAAAAGAGTCAATAATTAACCAAAATAATAATTATAGATCGAAAACAGGGAGGATGCAGTACAATGAACAGTGAGTTACAGACCCGTAAATAAGGCCAGGAGCACACATCAAAGCTTTCTGAGCACCCGCCACTCTCCAAAAGCAAAGCTGAAGCCACTAACGATGGCAGCAGCATCCTACATATTTAATGTCCAGGTCCCTTGTTATCGCTGCAGAACATTGATCAGGCCAGGGAGCGCAAGAGCGTTTCAGGGCTTAGAGCCACTCGGCCCAATCCTGCACTCTTTGCAGATGGCGATTTCCCACTGACGCCATACGAAGACTTTGCCCATACAAGTCAGCATGAAATGTGGCAGCAGCCACAACATGTTCACATGCGCCACGAGGAGGGGACCGACTTTGTGCGACAGAGCGGGACCACCACCAGCAGCAGAGGCTGGGCAGCAGACAGGATGGAAACGCGTGCTTTACAATCTCCTGGTCTTTGATGCGTCAGTGCCACGTGGCAGGGTGGGAGCAGCATCCATTGGGGAGGCCACGGGTGGATAGCGAGGGCCTTCCTTTCGCCAGCCACCTGCAGATTTCAGAGCGGAGATGCCAGGTCTGCTTGCCAACGTGCTTCTCTGCTTCTCAAGGACCAGCATGCGTGGGACGGGAGCTGAAACAAACGTCTGGGAGAAGAAGTGTAATCCGGTGGGGCTTCTTCGAGTGAGCGTTCCTCCTTTCCATCCTACGAAAGTGGTGCTTAGTGCAATTGCAGGGGGCTGATAGGGTGTTTATTTTTGTGTGTTTATTTTTTAATAACTGCAGATTTCGCAGATCCGGTACCGCTGGAACAATGTTTCTGGCTGCTGACAAGCCATATTACTCTCCCTTAGCTTCTTTCTTTTCTTGTCTCAGGGATCTACCAGAGGCTATTAAACACGAAAGCCAGAAAACAGGACCCAACTCAGGAAGCTTGTAAGATGCCAGCAGCTGAACGTGGGGAGGGTGTATTAACAGAAAGATCAGCTAGCCATGTCCTGTTTCCCCTGTGCTTTTCCTAGGTACCTACGGCTTGGAAATGGGGTTTTGGGTCAGGTGGACCTTTGACCTGACCGGCAGAGGAAGTTTTATGTCATTTTCCTGCCTCAGCGCCTGCCCTGGAGCGCATGAGAGGGTACGTGCCTTGGTAAACAAGCAAGACAATTTTCTGTCCACGACTCCCAGTGCAGCTGCCGGCACAGCGAGGGGGTGTTGGGCAGACGGAGCTAGCCAGGCATCAAAGAAGAGAACTTGACCCTCGTGATCTGACTGAAAAGAAAATTAGTTCTGTCCTAGCTCAAACCAGGACATTCGGTACTGTGTTGCTCTCCACAGAGCCCAGTTTCGGGACCAGCCCGTCAGGCTGGTGCAGCGCACGGGAAGGCAGGTGTGGGGTGGCAGCAAGGGCATCCAGAGAGGAAGGCAGTGCAGCAAGGGTGGCAGTTCGGTCATCAAGGCGACGTACTCTTGAGCAACTCAAACACTGCAAAAAGAAGGAATGTGCGACCCTCTCCCGGCTGAGGCTGGTGGGAGAAGGGGCGCAGGCCTCAAGCGGGACCAGCCTTTCCCCCGTGCGTGTTTTGCGTAAGAGCACGCAGCTTCTGGGCATGTCATCTGCTGGTTTGGCGTGGAAAAGCGCGTGTGAGTGACCTGTGATTTAGGGCTTGGAACAGCAGACTGAGAAAAGGCTTACCGAAGTACGACTGTGGAACTATGGTAACAAAATGTTCTTTCTGAGGAAAGCAGCTGATGGTTTAGAAAAATGGTTTTTCAGTAAAATATTCACAGAATCACAAAGAATGACAGGGGCTGTAAGGGCCCTCTGGAGAGCAGCCCATCCACCCCACTGCTAGAGCGGGTGCCCCCAGAGCAGGGTGCACAGGAACGCGTCCGGGCGGGTTTGAATCTCTCCAGAGAAGGAGGCTCCACAGCCTCCCTGGGCAGCCTGTGCCAGGGCTCTGTCACCCTCACAGTAAAGAAGTTCCTCCTCATGTTCAGGTGGAACTGCCTGTGCTCCAGTTTGTGCCCACTGCCCCTCGTCCTGTCGCTGGGCACCACTGAAAAGAGCCTGGCCCCATCCTCTTGACACCTGCGCTTTATCTATTTGTAAGCATCGATGAGATCCCCTCTTGGTCTCCTCTTCTCTGGGCTGAACAGACCCAGAGCTCTCAGCCTTTCCTCACAACAGATGCTCCAGACCCCTCACCAGGGGAGGGCATGCACGTGGGATCCCTGGGGAAAGCCAAGCATCCGCAGCAGAGAGGATTTCGTGGTGCTTTACCACTTCCCTCCCCCCACCAGC
>VZSC01008257.1:336294-388900 GCA_013398225.1 Steatornis caripensis
GGCCCGGGGGCGGGGCCCGCGCCCCTTGCCCCGCCCCCTCCCCCGCCCACTCGCCGTCACCCAGCGCTGCCACGTCAGGGCTGCTGGGTCCTGGCAGGTGAGTAAGATGGACAGGTCCCCGGCGGCGGGAGGTCTGCGTTTCCACACGGTTTTGTGCAGAAAAAAGTTTCTGCTTTCACTCCTCGTTCTCTTCTGGGCCTCGCTTTTGGGTTCTTCCGTTTAGGTTGTCTGACATTAATGTGGTAGAATGGAGAGGGTAAGCAGTGGGGCGCACTAGCAATGATGCGTGTGATTTTGTCCCTTGCATTTGAGCTGGTTGGCAAGTGTGGAGCTCCTTTGTAGAGAGTTTATGTTCTTTGTGATTTCTGACTGCAGTGCTGCTTTGGTGCTAAACAGTCTGCTCATTGTGGATTTTTATATTGAGTCCTGTAGTAAAGGTTTTCCCTTCTGTTGTTCTAGTCTTTTGTCTAATGCAAAGACATTAGTGTGAGATCAGTTGAGCGTTTGGCTTCTCTGAGGTGTTTTGGGATTAAAAGATACTAATTGCTGCATACTAAGCATCTTTACTGTGGTTAAGCTATAATATGGCCTTCGGTGGGCCTCGCTGAATTCATTTTTATTGGATAACAACTGTACGTCCTATACTTCCTTGGCAAATTTGAGAAAAAACGTGTGTCACAATGTGTCATATCTGTGAATGATAATGAAAGCAGATCTCTGGAATTAGCAATCTGATGCCAGTTTTTTCATCTGTAGTGCAAATCTTGCCAGCGTTTTTTGTTGTTGTTGTTGTTGTTGTTGTTGTGTGAGTTCCAAGTTACATGACATTAGGTGCCGCTGAAGACAGGTTGTTACAGCTNATGGAGACGCTGTACCGCCTGCCCTTCGCCGTGCTCGAGTGCCCCAACATCAAGCTGAAGCGGCCGAGCTGGGTGCACATGCCCTCGGCCATGACCGTGTACGCGCTCGTGGTGGTCTCCTACTTCCTCATCACCGGAGGTGAGAGCGGGGCTGGTGGGGCCGCCGCCGGGAGCGGGGCGCCCCGCTTGCGGAGTCGCCCGTTCTCCGCGGAGCGCGGTGCTGGCCCCTGCCCCGGGTGGCAGACCCCCTTCCCGCCTCCCCCCGGGCTCCAGACGGCCGTGAAACACGGACCTCGGCCGACTCCCAGCGTCGCTGCGGCGTTAAAGCAGTTCTCGCCGTTTGCCGCTGCGAGCCGAAGGTGACGCTTGCGTTTCTCCCCGCAGGGATTATCTACGACGTGATCGTGGAGCCCCCCAGCGTGGGGTCGATGACGGACGAGCACGGGCACCAGCGGCCGGTGGCCTTCTTGGCGTACAGGTAGGAGGGCTGGCGCGGGGCCCTGCAAACGCGTAACGGCCGGTGAACAAACGCATCCTGCGGAGCCGTGCACCAGCTGGCGTCTGGTTTGGGGTTTTTTTGAGGTGTCTGTGCAAGGCAGGGCGTGTTCTGTAGCCGCCCCTGTTTTGTAAGTGTTTCGAAAAAGGAAGCCAACAACGAAGTCAACAGAAATAGAAAAACTCGGTCCTTCCAGACCTTTTAAAACCAAACTCTGATAAGAAACGAGCTTGGAGGTTGCCGTACTTACCTCTGTTCCGAACCGTTGTTGTTAATGTTGAGTTTATTAGGGGACGTGGACACGTTTCGTCATATGTAATGTTTGTGAAACCTTGAGTTCTGGGCTTTTAAACTCTGAAGTAATGGGGATACTCGTGTCTGAGGGTGGGGAAAATACTTGTGAGTGTGTAACAACAGTGTCTTCTTTGAGCCTTTCACTTCTTTTGCCCAAAACGGGCTAGGGATTGCTCAGTCACAAATCGATCTGAAGAATGTTAAATCTACATTTGTAATTTGGGGGGGGTTGTTTGTTTTTGTTTTGATGTGGAAACAAATAATGTTTTTTGTTAAATAAAATAAAAATTTATTTAAATCTGTGAGGTCTGTGGCACGGCTCATGTCCAGACTTTGCCTTGAGCTAGAAGTAGCATATGTCTCAGACTGGCTTGAGTTGCGCAGTGTAGCTGAATCGGGCTACTGCAGGGAGCTGATAGCACTTGAGTACAACTTGGTGAAAACAATATGAAAGATGATGAAATTGTTTGTTTTCAGAATGTGAGACGATAACAATAAGCTTAATTTCTCTATTAGCATCCATATTAGCTTCATCCATGCCACTTCTACGGAGTTGCTAGTATTGCTAATTACAAGGATAGGACAAAGGTTCAGTGACTGTGGGCAGCTGGAGACTCGTGATCCAGGTGCAATATTTTTCCTGTGTCTTGGCTTCCCCTCTCTTAGTCTGAGCTTTGTAAGAAGGAAATTCAGCAGCATGGACTGACAGAGAGCCCCGAGGACCTTTTAGGCTGGGTCCCCACAATCTATATGCAGGCTCAGCGAACTGGTAGCAAAACATACTGTAGGCAAGAACTGCTTGTGCTGGAGCCAGTAGATGCGCTTCATGCGCTGCCATAGAGCTTTCAGTGGGATTTGTACTGAGATGAGGATCCAGGTGGTGCTGCCTAAACATTGGTATGGAAATAAGACTTGGAAAGCTCGGTGGCCCAGGGATTGTGGTTCCATGCCTTGAGTCATCTGTGAAACCAGGTACTACTTTGGACTAGACTTTTCAGAAAACCGATGAGCTTGCATGGTAGCCATTAGTATACACTGTTAAGTATGGAACCACTAGTATGCTTGACTGGTCATCTTGCAGGCTATAAGGCCCCGAAATAAATTACATATTGAAGCCTTGATGTAATTGCATAACGTCAGCCTCCATACCTACTTTCTGTTAGAAAGTCAGCCATCAAAATTAATCATCCTGTGTATTTGTACAGCTACAGCAGGTTGAGTAGATGGGTTTTGGAATGTATGTAGTTTATTTAAAACTAATCTTCTTCTGACTCTCTCTTCTTTTCTTCCCCTCTCTTTTTTTTTTTCCCTTTAGAGTAAACGGGCAATATATTATGGAAGGGCTCGCATCCAGCTTCCTCTTCACAATGGGCGGCCTAGGATTCATAATTCTGGATCGATCCAATGCACCAAATATCCCCAAGCTGAACAGGTTTCTTTTGCTCTTTATTGGATTTGTCAGCGTGCTTTTGAGCTTCTTCATGGCCAGAGTTTTCATGAGGATGAAATTACCGTAAGTGATTTAATACTCTTTCAGCTTGTCTTCTCTCTTGTGTTCGTAAACATCCAAAGCAGTCCTAAAGTAAAGATGATGTGTCAGGATTCTTTGTTGCAGGAAAACTGAACATAGCATTGCAGCATACAACATATATGACGTTTTAATACATACATATTCACAAATCAAGAAGCTGGAAAGATCCAAATGCAGGATTTTCAAACACCAACCCCCAACCCCCCGCCCCGGCCCCTTTATTTCTCAGTCCATCTGTTTAATTTAGAATTGCTGAAACCTGATGTTTGGACTTACTGGTAGTTAATTTCTGGAGTAGCTCCGTGAGGTGTGGGCTTGACAGTCATCCCTCCTTCCTTCAGTATTTTTTTAACCTCTGCAGTGTAGTTGAAAATTTTGCTTCGAAACATATGGCAGCAGGTTATGGAAATATCCTGCTTCAATGATGCTGTGTATTTTCTTGTTTCATTGAGTACGCGTGTGTCTTAACGGTTCTCTTACTTAAACTCATTAAAGAAACAGGGCTTCAGAGAAATGGAAGAGAAAGAGACCAGAGTTGTGTTGAGCAGCAAAAAATGTTGTGTTATACTGAATATCTTAACACTGGTAATTTGTGTAAAGGGGACAAATAAAGAACCTTTCATGGGGTGTAACCTGGGCTTCCAAAATTCCAAACAATTTCTGAAGCTGGATTGAGGACAGGCTAATCTGTTTTCAGTGTTCATTGAAGAAAACCAACTGAGGAAGCAGAGTGTGGTTAGTTAAGCTAGCCAGTTTGTACCTTGGACAGGATTTGTTGTTTCAAATAGCCTTGATCAGCAGAGTTTTTGGCAGGCTGGAGTTTTTGTTTTTGTTTTAAGACCATGCATCTCTTAAATTTTGAAGAGTGCTGCCTGTGTTTGCTAACTTTTTTCTAACTTGATTTTTTTTCTGTAGGGGCTACTTGATGGGTTAGTACCTCTTGTGATGTATGAAAGCCCAAGCTGAATTTACTCCTCTTCATGAAGTGTTTAAGAAGCAGCAGCAAGAAACAAATTCCATAGGCACCATCAACAGGAAAGAGACCTGGCCATGAGAAACAACTAGGGAAAGAATGCTTTCTCTGCACACTAACTCTCACTACCAGTGGCTGATTCGTAGTTTTGAAGCAATGTTTTATCATTCTGTTTTAGAACTGTTGAAAAGAGAAACTTACCTGGCTGGGTTTTTCTTTTATGTCCCAACTGAGTATGAAGTAAAGAACCTATCTTTAGCTATACCTGAAATGAGTATTAGCCATTGGCTTGATGGTTCTTTGTTCCAGGTCTATCTCCTCTTCCCTGTATGGGACAATTATATGTGTGAATCAGAGAAGAAACAAATGAAACATTTGTTTCTTTCCAAGTTATAATTAGAAAATTAGTAACCTTGGATACTTTATGGTGAAAATACAATGTGTCTGAAATGATTTCAAAGGCACGTTTTGCCTTGGTGTTAGTGGCTCTATCTGAGCAAATCCAGACATGCACTGGGAAAGGCAAACTGTATGAATGTGCATTTCTTTTTGAAAAAGTATATGAAAGGAGCCAAATAAAACTAATTTTCTACAAAATTATTTGAATTCTGTGCGGTTTCTGAAGCGTTTTGTTGTGTGCGTGGCCTGTTCTACATCCAGGCTTGAGATGCCATACCATACCACGAGCACATAATTTCAGCTTTATTTTTCACTATTGAAAAATGATTTCTTTTTTCTAATATCAAGGACAGGAAACCTCATATTTTCCATGAACTTGTATTATATACAAATGACATACCGTTATCAGCAGCCAAGAAAACTTAGTTCAGAAGCCTTGTGTGAGAGGTGAGACTCCAACTTACTTTGTCTTCATTTTAAAATACTGGATGTTACTATCATGTTTCATTGATGTATTGCATTCTAGGGGAAGGAAAGATCCCTTTAAATCTCCATAAATGTCTTTTTTTCGCAAGCCATATGTGTTTTAAGCATTGTTTTCATCTGTATAATAATTGTCAGTGAGAAATGTTGTTTATTCCTGTAACTGTGAGGTAAGTGTTACTGTTCACATACATACTTAATCAAATTTCTCAGGTAGCTGTTAATCATCTGCCCTCAGGATATGTCGCTTCCACTCCCTTGTTCTTACATACAGTGTGGTTTCTGCATTTGCTCATCTTGCGTGTTTGTCGTTAAGATTTAAGGTGGCTTAAGCTGTTTTATGAGGCTCATAACTGCAAAGTTTCCAGTCTTTTTGAAGCGGTTGTCTTTTGGTCGCTCTTGTTTTGGTGAGACATATGCTTACCTTCAAGGGGCAGTATTGATAATTATGTAAATAAATAACTGGATACGTAAGCCAACTTTTTAGTACATTTGAGAGGGAAGTCAAACCAGAAAGTGCATTTCACTGAGTATAATCGAGATCCTTTTGGCTCAGTACTTGTCCCACTGCAGTTCAGCTTCAGCCTCCGAAGTTTGCAGCTGATTCTAAATGAGTGTTCTCGTAAAGAGTGGTTTTAATGGCGTAGTTGAATGCCCCTGGTCTATGAAATGCATTTGATTATAATTGCATGCTAGGTGACATAATTTGGAACACATAAAGCATACTTAGAAGGGCAAGGTAGGAGGTAGTTTGGGGAGAGTAAGACTAAGATGATGACTGCGACAACAAGGTTAAATGATCCCTCATGTTTCTTGGGTCACAGGCTACGAACTAGGTCTTGTATGATCCTCTGCCAAAGCATGAGGTGCAGAGAGAACCAGAAAAGTGAATGCAGAGCACGAGGTAGACCACCCAGAAATTTGTGCTGTGTAGGAAGATGTCAGAATGCACAACTGGAGATTGGTTCATTTCAGGTGTGAGATACAGGCTTCTTGGTCACGTGAGGAAAAATTTCTACCGAGCACTGTCAAATAAACTGCAAAGAGGAGGCATTGCTATGTGTTACAGCAATCCCATTTTCAGTTAAAGAAAGGCTGGTATTTTCTGTAAAGGTCTGCTGTTCTTTATAGGTAACAGCAGGTGGCCTCCACTGTGGGAGCTTAGGAAAGTAACAGGAATATTTCAGTGAGTGAGAGAAAACTTCCTGTAACTAGCGACAATATCCATCTGTGTTTGGTGCTTGTATCTTGTAGGGTGAGCTGAACTAGATTGTAGGGTGGGAAATTAAAAACAAAATTGAAACACTGTGATAAAGGTAAAGCAGAACTTGCAGAACACATCTTTCTGTGATTAAAAACAGAAGTTTGGCCTACTTCCAAATACAACAAAAAGAGTCAGGCTGCAGTGTAGAGGTCGTGATTTTTTTGTCTCTCTTGCTGGAGAAAATACTGAATCCATGGCTTCTCTCTGGGCTTCAGTATAATCTCTGAGTGAGTGATGATGCCTAGTCAATATAGTCAGGAAGAGATGTATAACCTGTGTAACTTTTGAAAGTTAGTATATACATGTATGAACCCTTAACAATCCAAGTGATCTTATACTTGAGTTAAGCTGAGAAATACCTCTAGATAAAAAGACCAGACATTTTGATTTCCTTCCCCCCCCCACCCCCACCCCCGCAATGTTTTTTCCAGACTTTTGCAAGTTATGGAACAGTAACATAGAATCATTTAGGTTGGAAAAGACTCTTAAGATCATCGAGTCCAACTGTAAACCTAGTGCTGTCAAGTCCATCACTAAATTATGCCCCTGAGCACCACATCTATGCGTTTTAAATACCTCCAGGGTTTGGTGACTTAGTGAGGGTGCAGTTGATCCTCTCGTCCGGATCATTGATAAAGATATTAAAGAGAACTGGCCCTAGTACTGAGCCCTGGGGAGCACCACTTGTGACTGGCTGCCAACTGGATTTAACTTCATTCACCCACAACCCTTTGGGCTTGGCCGTCCAGACAGTTTTTTACCCAGTGAAGCGTATGCCTGTCCAAGCCATGAGCAGCCAGCTTCTCCGGGAGAATGCTGTGGAAAACAGTGTCAAAGGCTTTACTAGAGTCCAGGTAGACAACATCCACAGCCTTGCCCTCATCCACTAATTGGGTCACCTTGTCGTAGTAGGAGATCAGGTTAGTCAAGCAGGACCTGCCTTTCATAAACCAGTGCTGCCTGGGCCTGACCGCCTGGTTGTCCTGTGTGTGCCATGTGATGGCACTCAAGATCGTCTGCTCCATACCCTCAGCCTGACAGGCCTGTAGTTCCCCAGATCCTCCTTTCAACCCTTCTTGTAGATGGGTGTCACATTTGCTAACTTCCAGTTAACTGGGGCCTCCCTGTTTAGCCAGAACTGCTGATAAATGGTGCAAAGTGGCTTGGTGAGCACCTCTGCGGGCTCCCTCAGAATCCCTGGGTGGATCCTACCTGGCCCCATGGACTTCTGTGTGTCTAAGTAGTGCAGCAGGTCACTAACCGTTTCCCGTTGGATTGTGGGGGTTTCATTCTGCTCCCCATCCCGGTCTCCCAGCTCGGGGGGCTGAGTACCCAGAGAACAGCTTGTCTTACTACTGAAGACTGAGGCGAAGAAGGCGTTAAGTACCTCAGCCTTTTCCTCATCCTTTGCACTGTGTTTTCTCCCACATCTAATGAAGGATGGAGGTTCTCCTTAGCCCTCCTTTTGTGTTAATGTACTTATAGAAAAGTTTTTTATTGTCTTTTACAGCAGTAGCCTGTTTAAGTTCTAGATGGGCTTTGGCCCTTCTGATTTTCTCCCTGCATAAACTTACAACATCCTTGTAGTCATCCGGAGTTGCCTGCTGCTTCTTCCAAAGGTCATAAACCCTTTTTTTTTTTTCCTGAGTTCCAACCCAAACTCTGTTCAGCCAGGCAGGTCTTCTTCCCCACTGGCTTGTCTTTCGGCACATGGGGATAACCTGCTCCTGTACCTTCATAATTTCCTTCTTGAAGAGGGTCCAGCCTTCCTGGATTCCTTTGCTCTTCAGGACTACCTCCCAAGAGACTCTGTCAACCAGCCTGCTAAACAGGCCGAAATCTGCCGTCTGGAAGTCCAAGGCAGCAGTTCTGCTGACGCTCTCTCCTTGCTCCTCTGAGAATTGAAACGTGTTTGGAAGGTCTGTGCCGCTGAAGCAATTTTTGAAGGGAGGGCGCCATTTCAACTCTTTCCAGTAAAGATAAACATGGCACTTTTTATAAGTCCAAATACCAACTTTTTAAAGATGTGTAATTGTTAACTAAAACCTGTAATATTTCTTACAGGTAAGTTTATTTACTGGTATGTAGTCCACACTGATGCCTGAAATAAAACTGACACCTTAGACTGATGCAGAATATTTTTAAGCACCGCCACTAGACTTCCTTAAAAATTTGCTGCATTCTAATTCTATTGTGCTTAATGGAATTTTGCTTACGAGGCTGAAAGTTCTTCAGTTAACTACTTGCAAAGCTGGATACTTGTTCACAGAATACTGCTTGATATGGTTGCTATAGTCTACATATTTACAGTTCCAGTTGTGTATTTTATATACATAAATATATGTTCTTAATATATAAATTGGGAAACACTAGATATTAGACTTCTTAACAGTTACAGTCTTAGCAACTGAGACAATCCTAAATTTCTTCTGCTGCTCTCAATACAGGGAGCTAACGTGGGTATGAGGAAGACAGCAATTCTCATTTGTTTTCCTGACATGCATGGAAATGCTGCATACAATGGAAACGATTTTCCTACAGCATAGCAACAGCTGTGACAATGTAGTTGGTATTGCACATTTGTGAATGTGATTATTTTATTTTTCCTTCAGTGTTACGATTTTCCTCACAAAAAGGGTTCCAGCAATAACTCTGGCCTATTTTTAGGATTTCTAATTGCTGCTTCTCGACTTTGCAGTTACTTTAGAATATTTTTCTTCCAGAACATGGTTAAAGAGGGTTGAAACCATTACAAGAAAGGAACTGGAACAACTGTAAGAATCTCAGGAGAACATTTTGTAATCTTCTGCGGTCTCATTGAGGCCTTCCAGCTACGCTGATGATTGGAGAAATCTGCGTTTCAGTAACAGCAAAAAATACAACTAATACCTCGAACTCTTCTTAAAGGATAGTGTTTCATGGGAAGCAGCTACTAGAAATATGAGAGTTTCTAGGTGATTTGGTTTCTTTGGTAAGAAGTAATTACGCTAGTGTCCTTTTTGTTTGACGTGGATACCCGTCAGCTAAGGACTGGACTGAGACCATGATCTCGTTTTAGAGCAACAGCTGTGGCACTATAATGGGAGTCAAGCATGTCTGGCTTGCACCACATTTGAATTGGTGATATAGATGCGAGGCACTGCATTCTGATATCTTGAATCTATAAGGCAACTTGCCGAGCTCCTGTTAAATGGTATCAGTTTAGTTGCTAATGTTCTTCGGGTATAAGATGGAGTTTCACTTCCTCCTGTAACTATCCCGTATGGGTTCTATAAATGTAAAGCTCTTAGAGTGTTGTACCTGCAGGCTGCAAGAAATAGTATTTAGCTGTGAGTAAATCAGATCAATATGGTACCATCCGCTGCCTTACGCATGCGAAAGACTAAGATTTGGCATTTCCGTCTTTTTTTTGGTATCAGTTTTCACTCCAAAGATCAGTGTTGAGGTGGGGACTGGTATCCCTTTGTTGTCAGTGGTAATTGTGCGCTCTTAGCTGGAAGCAGGGAAAGAAAAATTTTGAAAGGACTCAGACTGATTGGGTTACTCTAGAGTAAACCATGACAGTTAAACTTTTTCTATGTTATTTAGTAGGCAGGCTGAAATAATTTCAGAACTTTTAGCTGTTCCTGACAGCTCCTGGATGATATGTAATATGTCCACTATATTCAGCCTTCCAGTACCTGATCCGTCTTTAAATGTGGATGGAGAGTGTGAGGAATGGGAAATAAAAAAATAAACTTGGCTTCAGTCTGAAGAAAAAGGTTTGGAGTGTGGGGGAAGCATTTTTAGCACCTGGAAGAAAATGGGAAAAGGATGAGCAGCCAACTTGGATTTTTAAAGAATAAGGCCTGTGAAGAAAAAGTGTTATGGGCCCTGTGGATAGCAGAAGAGCAGTTGCTTACGCTGTAGCTTTTGATACCGTCTTGCATGTTATGGAAACTTGGCTTAGCCAAAATAACTATAAGCCAGATGCAAAAGTACTTTGAAAACCATTTTCAGAGACTGTTTACTGATTAGTTGATGTCCTTTTATCAAAGTGGAAAGATCATTTTTTTTGAGGTTTGTCCTGTGGCTGGTTTTGTTCAACACCCAGTGACCCGGATCGAGTAGGGAGTACTTACTAAATTAGCAGAAATCGTAAAACTCAGAGACTCCTGGGAGGGCAGAATTAGGATGCATAGTGATCTTAACAAATCAAAAAGAAAGCCCTAAGAAACGTAGACTGGTTTATTCTTTCTAGCAAAATAACTGATGAAATGTGGGATTCCTCAAAGTCTGTCCTTGGGTTCTGCTGCACTGCAAGCTGAAAAGGAGTGTTTGCCTTTCGTGCAGCAATGCAACATCACACTGAGGTATTTGCAAAACTTTTAACTACAAAGTATATGAGGCATAAAAATAAGTGTGAAAAGGAAAGGAGTAAATTCGTTTCTGCGTCAGTAGTAGATAGAGCTTAAATATCAGCAAGGAAGAGTTGGGACAATACTAGAAAAATATTTTTGTGGGTAAAATAGTTGACTGCTGGACTAGATGATCTATGGTGGTGATGGAATTTCTGCTGTGCACAGCTTTAAGAACAGGCTAGGCAAATGCCTGTTAAATCTGCAGATACGTCTGGCCTTGTTTTGGGGTGAGTGATTGACTTCTAGAGATGTCTTCCAGCGGCTCCCCATCTTTATTATTCCATGGACGAGAACAAAACTTTTGACCTTCCAAACACCAAAGCTCTCTGTCTTTAAAAACAGTTGTGGAAAGGTCTTTGTAAATGAATAAATCTGTCCTTTAAAAATATCCCTGCGATGCTCTTGTAGGACAGAATCCTGCTGGCCTCGGTTCAGTCTGAAAAATCAAGTAGTTATACGACGCAGACATGACGGCAGAAAGTAGCTCCATTAGCTGCCTACCGCCGGAACAGAAAATGAATTAGCTGTTGGGGTAAGGAAAACAGAAATGTATGGATGAATGTTTAAGGCCTTTTCCTTTCCTAGTTTCCATGTGTCCAAGTCTTTCACCTAAAATGTGTTACAATGAGGCGGCTGTCACAGTAGCTGTCATGTTAGAACAGGACGATGGTAGAGGGAGCCTGTGGTATTTCTAGGAAGTATTTTATTGATGGAGATTTCGCTGCGTTTCTGCCTTCTCTGAGCTGGGGCAGCAGTAAGATGCTAATACACTTTTCAATCACATGGGCTTCTCCAGATCCCTCCTTTCAGGAGCTGTGCTTCACCAACCTGTGGAATTTAACTCCTTTTGTGTTTTACTCAAGCACATCTGACTCTGTCTGCTACAGTTGGTTGTTACACCAGCTCTGAACTACTGTGTTTCATCTCCTTTTGCTGGCCTGCTGCTGCCGTGAGCTCTTTTCGGGGGATTTATATTCTTGTCTTTCGGCAGCTGCCATCCCTTGTTTCTTTGCTGTCATTCTAGACTTCCGAGTTTCAGGACGCTGCTGCTGGTTTTGATTGCTCTCTTTCTAACTGCTGTGGTATTTCTGCCATCAAAAGGCATTATTTATCAGTCTCCTCAGCTCTTCCACTTCCTTATTCTTCCTTCTCTGGTACTTTCTCTTTTATCACACTGAAATCCATCACTTAGCCCCGCCAGCCGCGTGGCGATCCATCAGCCTTGCTCCTCTTGGTTTTCCTACCTCTGTTCCTTGTACTCCGACTACCGGTCCTCTGATTTTCCCTGCTGACCACTGTCTGAGCTACTTCGCCCTGCACTGACTCCACACTTCATTAGCTCCTGCTATCCGTGGCAAAGCTCAACCTCCTGGCCTCTCTCATCCTTTCAGCCTCTCTCATCCTCTGGTTGTACCTTTGACTGTTCCAGTTTTCTCTTAGCTGTCTCATTTCTTTGTCTTTATTGTTCTACACTCCACACCATCTGTTGTGCTGCTGCCTGCATGACTCATCCTGAAAACAATAAAAATCCTACTGCATCCCTGAGCATTACACTAGGGAGCCAACGAAGGCATTCCCGTATCCAAAGTCTACATCAACAGCAGTCAAGCCAAGATCCTCAAGGAATTCAGGTACATAATTTTTGTTTAAATCAATAGAAGTTAACTGCCAAGTACATCTGAGAATCCTGCCAAAGTTTCATCGCAACTCTAAGAAAAGGAGGCAATTGTTTCCTGAGGCTGGATTTAAAAACACCTCTGCAGGGATAACCTGAAAGTTCTTGAGTTTCTTAGTGAGTAACCTTTTTTTTCCTGCACATACAATTACTGAGTGTTTTATGAGCATAGACAACATATGGTCTGTACACAATGGAACAAACTAAGAAAAATCTGTCACAAATACCAAAATTCATATGCACAGTAGACAAGGCAATAAATATGAACGCTCATAAAACCAGGGAAATGGAGTGTTCCGTCAGGCCTTTTTTAAAGGTACACAAGGCACACGATGCTTAAAAACACTGCTACTTAACAAAACGATTAACAAACTAGATTTAAATCATCATTTGGTTTCATAGCCTAAGCAGGAATAATTTTAGATGTATGAGGAAGTTTTCTCCCCTCTGTTTTAAAAGGCAATAGAAACACATAGTGACCTTAAGTGTTTTCTTGTCTCACCGAACACCTGGACAAACCCAGGCTATACTTTGCTGAAATCAATGGAGACAGACCACTGCAAAGAGGGAAATCAGGCCTGTAATGTTTCGCATGTGTCTTACAGTTGTGTGTAAGCACAGCTTTTTTACTAGGCTGTGACTGAACAAGCCTCATTTTACCTACTTTGGATGGTCAGTACAAAGTATTGCCTTTATGCAGCAACGTTTGGAAAATAAATGTCTTTTATGCAAGCGTTTTAAATAATATCCGAAGCTGACTAAAGAAATTCTTTCTACCATTAGTAGTTCCAGCATCGTTACTGCCTACTACTCTCAATATTTTTCAGCCTTGACACCCTTTAATTTTACGGACCTGCAACTTCAGTCATCGGTTGAGCCCCCAGCTCACCGCTGGATGGCAGTCCCTGCAACGCTATTCACTCTGGGAAGGAAACTCTGGTTTTAAAAGTAGCCTGCTGGCATCACATACTGCTTTGTACGTGAGTACGTACGTGAAATATTATTACAGTGGTGGGTATATTTCGATCCATTTTTCTTGTTGCTGGAGTATACGTACGTGAAAGACTTTTCTGTAGATTTCTTTCACTTAAATTCATTTTCCGAATGAAACTTAAGGGCTTAAAAGCATGCAAGAGGATAACAACTTGCACTTCTGTGGTGCTATCCAGCCAAAAATGTCAAAGCACTTTATACAGATTAGGTCAATCAAGAAGTCAGTGTGTGCGTGTGTGTGTGTAAAATACATACATATATGCTGACTTTATACATAGCTCATAAAAGAGAGAAAAACCTGGAGTATTACAAAGCTGTATGAATTAGTCAAAATTACAGTGTGTATGTAGAGAGGTAAAAAATATAAAGCGTCAGTCTTGTGATTGAACTGTATGTCTGTATGCTGGGGAAGGAATTAAATGGCTAGAAGCAACCGACTATTTAAATGGTTAAAATACAGTAAGTCTAGTACTGAAACAGTAAGTATTGAAATTATGACTGACATCCATAAATTAGAATTAAAAGTCAGAACATAGATCGCAGAGGTCGAGAAAACCATGTGGACTTCCCCAGGATTTCTGTGTGTATGTTTATAAAGAAGGGTTAGTTTACTACCACACTTTAGAAATGCTCCTGCCAAAACCTGGAGCTCTCCGTGCTGGCATTTGTCTTGAAGCACAATGTGAAAAAGTGTTGTTGACACAGCCCCCATAAAATACTGCAATCTGTAAGACGCATTTACCTAAGTTAGTGGGGATTTCACCCTAGTGTATTTTAAGGCAACGAGAGTCTCTTGTTTCGCTTGGATAGAAAGTTAAATGACATCTTATTACAAATAAGTCCTGTAGATGTCTCTTCAGCAGTGAAAGGGAGATGAATGAAAATGGGAGGAAGAATGTGTGCATCAGTGCCTGTAGGACAGACCCCGTTCAACACCCTTTACAGATGCCTGCATCTGAGCATTTCAGATCATTAATGTCTGTCACAGATGGCTGTTTTTATGTCCCTTTTACAGATGGGATGTTGAGACAGTAAAGTGACTAGCTCAAAGTTATGTAGCAGCTTAATAGCAGAGCTAGGAATAAAATTTAGATCTAATTGTCAGTTCTACATCCTACCAACAGCGTTAGGCACTGCCAGTTCAGCAGCAAGCGTTCACTAAAGTTTTTACAATAATCTTTCTATTCTAGGTATTTTCAGGGTCACAATGACTTTTTAAAACTTTTGTCAAAGGGCACTTTCTATAGAAAAAAAATAATTGCAGCAGCATTTTACTGAAGTTTCAAGCACGGTGCTTCCCTTCCTGCTTACTAGTTTTCTGGCAAGCTCCGTCTTTTCCATTTCCTGAGATGTAGGCTATTTCACTGCAAGATCATTCCTGGTGTCTCCTTCACCCTGCTTTACATCTCATAGATTATTAAAACGATTACTACCAGCTCTGTCCAGTTAGTCCACTCTGCTAAACTTTCTCCCTTGATAAATTTTCAAGGGAGCCCTGTCATATTTCCACTTCTGTTAGCCCTTTTGCTTGTGGCCCATAAACTTGTGCTGAAATATCACACTATTCTTTTCCAAGCACATCCTCCTTTAAAACTGCCTCCGATCCTGCGGTGCCTCCAAAATTAGAGGACCAGGGTTCAGCTCCGGCGCTGAGACCAGCCCAACTGCGCCTCTCCATCTCCTCCTGCTGCCCGTCTGTTTGCAGCCATCTGCTGCGTCTCGCCCATGTGTAATTTGTAAGGACCTTGGGGCAAGGGCAGCCCCTGTTTCCGCTACACCTCGTCCATGTAAAGGACTCCTCAGCGCTTCGGTTACACCCGTAGTAGATTTTGCATTAATGAAATTTTATCACGAGAAACCCTACCACCAAATTCCCGACTAGCTGTACTGTTTATCCCCATCAGATTGAGGTTTTGGATTACTGTCTTTCGAAAGCTCTCTTTGCAACTCTTCCACAGTTTTCCACGTCCATCTTGCCTTTCTTTTCCTTCCATCCTCCTCCCCAGCTTTCTGCTTGCGGGGAAAGTGCCAGTGCCCTCATTAGCGTGGCCCAGTTCTTTGCGTTTCCGAGGCCTTTATTCAAAGCCCCGGCCAGCTACTTTCTCCCTGTTGATTCTGAGCTTTGCCGTGCCTGGGAGCGTGCCCCGACACACCCTCCGCTCCTGCCCAATCATTTCCCATGCTGACGCAATCTGTTTTTGGGTCTGCTGCCTGTCCCGAGATAACCTCGCTCAGCGTCCCCACACGGTCACATCCTCTCACGTAGGAAGAGAGTTTTCTCTTTAGCTGGACGGTCTTGGTTGGGCAGACTTCTATAATAGCACACAGACCATGGGTAGATAATCTGGGAGACAAAGCACGTTACTTTTTATTGCACTTTGTGCTGACACCACAGGCAGAGGCAAGTTCTGCATAGAGCAAGGCAAACGGCCACAGGGCAATGAAGTTACAGCAGCTCCAGCACGGTCGGACACTTATGCTCCCTCATCCTTTCCGAGTCCTTGTCCCATCAGAAATGGTGAGGACAAGGAAAAATTGCAGGAATTTGATGATTTAGTACTTAACTGCAGGGAAGGCGGGATGTTCAGTTATTGTTGATGATTCTCTCACTTCCTAGGCTGACAAAATATCTCTAAAGAAAGAGCAGTCGTTCATTAAGGATTAATTTGGAGTACAGTCCAAAGCTTTGTTCCTGACTGAGATAAAAGCTTCTTTATGGTGTGAACGCCCATGAGTCCAAGGTTTTGGTTTGGCTCGCTGTACAGAAGAACACAGGCCCGCTGTGGCTGGCATCCAGAACTACAGCACATTTGTCCAAGGCTTGGAGAAGTCATTTAAGGTTTCCTTGTTGTATGGGGAGTGTTTGTAGACTTCCCCAGCGCATACAGTGGAACCGGATTTATGCTCTGAAATTCAGGTGGTGATCTGCAGGTTGCTGTGTTGCCCTGATAAATTCAAAACAAATTATATCTGCCTGAAAAGTCTCCCGTATTCTCTTGTGTTCGTTTATAGAATGGAATTGCACATAGGTTAAGTATTAGTGGATGAAAGGAGGTTGCTGTAACTCACGACTGCTTAGCCATAACGTAACATGGTTGTAAAACATTTTATTAAAAATTTTTTGTAACTGAGACTCCCTTGCCCTGTACATGTTTATCTGTCTCGTAGTAGGGGCTTGGAAGGGTCTTCTTACAGGCAGCTTTGTGCTATGTCTGCACTGAAGGAAACATCCTTTGGTCCTAAGGAGCACACCATGTGTTCACATGCGAACTTTAAGGCAGCTCCATGCTAATTGCCCTCCACGTAACCTCTGACACAGTGGCCTTTGATGATTCCCATTCCAGATTTGTATTTTCTTGTTAATTGCAGAGCATACTTTTTGAAGTTACTGTTATTAAAGATATATGGTCATTGCTTGTTCTGTGGTAATGCCTTGAGGAGCAAACTCACATTGGGTTTCATTGTGTTGGCTATGCAAACCCACGGATGGCATTGCTGGGCTGGAGTTGCTCACAGTAGGATGGGTAGGGAGGGAAGAGGATTCTGGTGATGTGGGAGCTCTTCCTCCAGAGGTACTGCCCTCTCCACCCCTCCAACCTGAAGTCTCAGGTGGACTTGCGTACATGGTGGAATTGAAAGTTTTTGGTCAGTTGTTTCTACCAGAAGGTTGTTTCCGACACATTTCAGGGGGTCGCTTGAGACGTACATTTGGCGTATTTTCTTACCACCTTGAGAAATATCTGCCAAGTTTAATTCTTACCTGTTTTTGCAGTTTGGGAGGATCTCTCCTTTGCTAATTTTCTCCTGGAGCCTCATTGCTCCACATTTTATTTGGATCCATTCCCCTCTAGGGAGCTGTGGAAAAATTCCCTGGTGGGAATTGCTTCTGGGTAGACTGTTGGTATTTATGTCTGTGAAAGTTGGATGTTTTGCACCCTGTGAATACAGACTTCTTTTAAAGCCAGACAGTTTGAGAAATATAATTGCACTACACTTATTTGATGACTATATGCATACATGGTTTTGACTTTTCTTATTAATGCAGTACTTATTTTTTACTGATGAAAGGGAAGACATGGGAAGTGTACTATCTTGGTCCAAGATCTTTCATATGATTACAATTCACCCTTAGTAAAACCCAAGAATGACCACCAGGATAACAGAGGATGTGGGTTATTTTGAATAGCTTCTGTGTATACCATTTATCTATGTGACTGTTGATATCGTAGGTGCAAAGCATTAACCTAGTCCTGAAAGGATTACACATCTGCAGGAAGGCAGATGATACTTAACCTAATTACTGAAATATCTAGTCAGCCAGTTCAGGTGCTAAAACATATTTTTCTCTTGAGCCCAAAAGAGGACATCCAGTATAGGACAGCTGTAGAACTATAGCTTCATGACCAAAAAAGTCTGCTGACTGGCTGAATCAGTCTTATCTGCTGTAACTAACAGAGACAGGAGAAAGATAAAACCCCAGGGCAAGGGCAGGAGGAGACAAAGATATTTACCTTCTACTCCTTAAAAAGAAAGTTCTTCTCAGCGAGGACAGCCCATAACTAGAGGTAATGCTTGAAGAGAAGTGCACCCTGTATTGCTGTGGAAGATTGAAAGGACCCTTAGGAGGGGTTAGGCAACTGAGATGGAGTCCTGCGCTCGTGTTTCAGACGCAGGGGACAGCAATGATAGGTATGTCTCACGTGGGGCAGAGCTGCCAGGTGGATGCTGACATGAATTAGGTTATCCACACGCCACAAGACAGGGCCGTGCAGAGATGCTAGCTGGAGTGCTGGAAGCAGCACAGCTGCATTAGCTTCGTGCCATAGAGGTGTAGAAATTTGTTTGGTATTGGTTTCGGTGCTAATGTACGCCATACTGTGCTGCTTCAAGGCCTGAAAATAAGTCATTTGGTAACACCTAGATCTTCGTTGGCCTGTGTAGACATAGCCTGTATCTTTCATGTCATTTGTGAATAAAGTGATTGAGAATTTCCTTTTGACAAATTGGGTGTAAAGAAGTAGGATGATGGTGTTCTGGCAAGAGTGTGTATGGACTGTGGGGGGGGACTCTTGGAGAGTTGTGCCTTATGGTCTCAAGGACCCTGAAGGAGGAAAAAAGAACATCATTGCTGGACTCTGGAGAGTATTTTCAGGCCAGATGTAGTGCCCCTATATGAAAAGTTCTCCCAGACAGAGCAGAAGAAGGCAAAATTGACGTCCAACACCAAAATATGCTGACTGTTCGCAGAAGGACCTCTGTCAGTGTTGGAATAATTTTCTTCTAGTTTTTTATGAGCTTCATTTTGTTGTTGTTATCTACTTGCCCTGTTTTAAGCTTTGCAAGACAATTTAGATCCTTACGCAGCTTCCTATTGATACCAATAAAAATCAGCAGTGCGTGTCAGCGAGACCCTGACCAAACGACAGTTTTCCGTGTGACATCATTCAGCTTGGGCTTTACCCGACAAACCCATTCTGTCCTGCTTTAATTTTATAAGAAGATGAGGTAAGTTCAGTTGCTTGCAGCTAGTCACATGACAGCAAGAAGCAGTTAAAAGAAGGGTAGAGACTTTGCAGATGATCGCAGGAAACTCTTGCTGCTCTTAAGGGACTTGGTGGCAGTGATTGTGAGGGAATGTGACGGGAGCTCTGGCAGAGCAGGTGGGGTGAGGAAATGTGGAGTTAGACATGGAGGGATAAACGGGAGGGAGGGAGGAAAGGCAGTCATATCCTGGGATTTGTAGGTGGTGACAAGAAAACTGTATTTGCAGTGACGGTAGATAGTGAGCTAGTGGGACATCTGTCATCCTTCTTTTCAGCTCTACGGAAAATACTGTTAGGGCTTCAAAGTCATATTGCCTTTTCAAAATGAAATTATCAAATAGCATATTTCAGGGGGGATCACTGTCTACCTTGATCCTATGCATGATCTTTGCCTTTTGCCCTTGGTCTGTTAATTCACTCAGTTGTTTTGCGCACACTTATCAGACACGTAAGAGCCAGGCCAGCATTTCTCATCGTTATCAAGGATGATACTTTGAGCTCTAAAGATGTCACATATGTGGGTAAAAGACTTGTGATTTGTACAATATATTAGTGACTGTTTTCCAGAGCACGAAAATCAGTGGAGCTTGTTGTAAATAGGAAAAAACAGACTTTTAGCTGATAGAGACAGCACCTGCAATGAAATATGCATTATGAAACCATGACCATGTTTCTTTATCATAGGACACTGTTGAGAAATGCATTAACTGTTAACCATCAGTTAACTGGCAGGTCAGGCAGGCAAACCAAGGATTTGATGTAAAGGTCTATCACCTCTTGCAGCAACCCTAGGTATGACGGCTCAACTGGGAAGCTAGCATAAATCAGCAAGGTCTTGTCAGTGTGCTTCCCCTGCTGCAGTCGACTCTCTAGCGATTTGGGAAAGAGCGTATTTTGGTCTCTGGAGATCTTAGAATGGTCAGCAGTTACTCTCACGAATACTTAATCAAAGCAAATGAGTCTTCTCTATGAATAAGTATACACTCCCTGTCTGTGCATCCACATTAAAAAAATTAAGTGCTATGAAATCCAACTATGACACATAGGGAAAATAGCAGTTGGTTGTATTTCAAGCCTCCACTGGCCGGCTATGGCTTTATGAAAAAGGACCTTAATTCCTCAAAGAAGGACTAAATAAAAAAGAAGGCTAATGATTAAAAGCAAAGAATGTTGCTTAGCAAAAGTATCAGCAACTCATTAAAACATCTGAAAGGCAAAATAAGTCTGTTTTGCTTCTTAGTAAATTATGTGTAAAAGCTTTCAAAGTTTATGTTGCCTTGCATATAATTGAATGTGTTGTGGAGGTGGAGGGGAAGCAAGGTGTAGAGATCTGTGCTAGAAGGAAACCAAGGCTTGGTTTCAAATGAGCTTTCCGCAGCTGTCAAGATCTGGGGGTAACATAAGACACCGCAGTCTGAAAAAGTGGCAAGATAGAAGGATTTCTAGTCATACCAGATAAAGCTCTACTTTTGGCAAATGGGAAAAGTCAAGTTTCAGAAAATGTTTGAGCCAATCTAACAGTGTGCTGCTTTTTTTAGTTTAACTCTGCAGTTTTCTGAACCCTCGGTGAGTTTGTTCAAATCAAAACAGCAAAAAACTAAACCGTGAAAACCAGGAGATTTTCTGCCAGCTCAGCTTGCTGACCTGGTTCTCCACAGCATCAGCTGAGTGCCCGTGCTGGCCAACGGGAAGGGTGGGAAGATGCAGGCAGGGGCGAGAGGAGGTGGAATCATCCTTTTAAGCAGCAACTCGCTATTCACTAAGGCACAGTTTTACAGTATGTCGAAGCCAAATTTAACTCAAACGCTATGCAAAGAGGGGATTCAAAAACGTGCTTTTTCAGCTAGATGACAGGAATTTTCTTGATCTTTTTCTGAGAACGGCATTCACTCCCGTGAGTATTTGCATATAAAAAGGAACATAAAGTTTAATAGGATAGTAACAGAAAATTGAAATAGAAAATAAAACCTTTTAGAAGTGAAACAAAGGGGACGTAGAAACATTAATTCAGTTGCAAATCAGGAGAAAGGGTGCAAATCTATTGTTTTACTTTTAGATAGGCTGAAATCCTTAAAATAAACAAAAAAGTCCAGAGCCTTACTAACAAATGGCAGCAATTGTCCACCTTTCACCGTCTTTTTATTCCCTGAACCAGGCCTCCAAGCACTGGCAGTCAGTGCTTCTTTTCCAGTTTGGTCTCACAGTTGACACACAGGTAAAGCTCCCAGGGGGTTTAGTTGGAGGCCCGCCAGATGGGGGTCATAAAATCTTTCAGATGTCTTCCGATTTGTCATGTGATTCCTTTTCTGGCTACCTTTTCAGGGTGAGGTGTGTGTTTGAGGTGATATACGGTGGCACAGTGGGTAAGGAATTGCTTTTTCTTGTTCACTGTATGTGATGACTTCCACAAGTGGATCCATTCTTCTGCCTTTACTAGGCTAAATACCTAAGAAGTTTGCTAAGTATTTTGCCTCAATAAGGACTGGAGAAAGAGGCTCAGAATGTGAATTCGGTCCCTGGGTCGCTTGTGGATCAGTCGCCCGAAGGCCTGAATGGTTAAGTCGCTTCTTGGCACCAGGGCATTCGTGCATCCAGGGCAATTTCAGAAAGATCTAACACAATCTCAGCCTAATGGGGACCCAACTTCGGATTGTTGCTATTTGAATTGAGGTAAACCATGGTCCTTTCCTGCTTCTGCTAGGAAGTTCACCAGGCATGTCATGAAAGGTTATCAGTGTAACCCAACCGGCAGCCTTCGCGGGACAAAACCAGGCAATTTCAAGTCGAGGGACAAAAGGTCAGAGCACTGCAAACCCAATACCGCCACCGGCATCTTGGATTACAGCGTTAAGGTACAGGGGAAGGAGGGGGATGAAGCGTAGCCTAGCAAACACTCAGTCAGCTCCCAGAAATAGAAAGTGACATGGATCCTAATGGGAGAAATATGAAGCTACTGTATAGTACATATTCACCTGCCATTATCACTTACATATGCTGAGAGGGAGGGCAGCTGGCTCCAAACTCCTCTCCAAAGCGGAGAGATATTTTTAAATAAAGTTAATGCATTAAATTTAAATTACTTTGGCAGCAGGAGAGACTCTGGAACCTGCATGAACATTTTGGAAATGCTTCGCTTTGGATAACAGTATTTCATGGTCTCTTGGGTTGAATCAATGTTGTTCCCTCAGTCTACACTCAGGTAAAACTAGAGTATAGAAATGATAAAGCTGTCTTTCAGACACAGTCTTAATCCATTGGAACATCCTTTTGGTTAAACTACTGCACATTTCCTTTTCATTTGCTGTATGTCAGAAAGCAGATCTTTGAGGGACTGTCTTCAATCTATATTCTTTGCTTCTTAGCAAATTTCTAAGTGGAACATAGTTCATTGCAAGTGAAACCCCCTTGGTGTCATCTTGAATTCATGGGTATCCCCTCTACTGCATAATCTACAAAATTCTATATTAGACAACAGCTTGTGTACTGTTGTCTGATACACGCATAGGGGAAAGATTTTAGCTGTGAGATTTACACTGCTATTGCAAAGTGTATTAGAAATAAATAACACAGGCATAGATACTAACGCAGCAGTAATAAGGTTAGCTAGAAAGTCTCTCTTTACATTTGACAAGAAAATAGAAGATGCCAAAGCAAGGAGGTTGGCCAAAAGACTTTATCAACAGTTAGTCTGTGTAAGCCGTAGTCTTACGTTAGTCTCCAGCCATGCTTCTGAGCCAGCACAGCGTGCTGGATTAGCTGGAGTGCCAGGTCCTGCCTCTCAGTGCATGTCAACATTGGAACAAACCATAAAAAAACAGGTTCTGTTTCACAAGTACCTCCAAGGCTTTCAAAACTTTTGAAATCTTCTGAAATCTCTAATCAGACATGACTTTGTTGAAACCTCTGCTCACAGAGCGAAAAGGTCAGTCTCTGTATTTAAGTTTTTCTCTCTTATGTACACTGCACTTGCAAAATCTAGTCGAAAAGGTTGAAACTGATAGTTCAAACAAATGTGTTTGGTTTGACAGAACAATTTCTGAAGCAAAATCTATTCATTAAACAGACCCTGTGTAGTTCCAGCCTAGTAATTCAGAATAGGGCAGCTGGAGGGGTGGGTCGCTCACTCCCAAACTCCCACACAGAGCAGGATTTTTGAAGTCACTCCTTCTCACCATGTCTCAATCTCAAGTGCCTCCACGGCCCTGGAACCTGTTGCATGGTTTTGGAACTGTTTTGGTCAGAAACTTTATTGGTGTTTTGTTCCTGCATAAGGTCTGTTGATGTACCTCTGCCCTGTACTGTGTGGAACAATTTAATTGATTCTTTTCGGGCAAGCCAAGGACTTTTACTCTCCTGATGAGTGCGTTCCTAGTACCTGGAAAAAGTGTAGTGTCCTGCTACTACCAGTATGTTCCCATGTATCTGGGGAAGTTCCTGGGTGTTTTTGTAGGAAGAGACCTGCTATGATTCTGAATAAAAAGTGAATGAAGCTTCCCTGTCCTAAAACCAGGCTGTCTGTTTTAGAGAACTTAAATCAAATTACAGTAATTCTCCTTTAAGTGCTTTAAAGTTTATCTCCTTTTAACGTACATCCAATCAAATGCAGCACAAACAGTACTGAATTGGGCTTCCAGGAGACGTGCAGACATGCTATGCAAGCGATACGATCTAGTGAACTATGATATTTGTATGCGTATGCTATGACAGCCTCAAAACCCACAATTATCTCTTATTTTTCTCTTGGTATTCATGACCAAAGCACTCGTCGTTCTTCGCCAGTGTGATTCAGAGATTGCCATGTACCAATGATTACTCTTTGTATTTTACTAACAGTCGATTGTCATAGGAGCCGTAAGCCTGGACCAGGTTTTCGGTGTTCCAGGTGCTGTACAACCAAACACCAAAATGACTGTTCCCAAAAAACTTTCAATGAAAGTAAATAAAGCAATTCAATAGTGACATGCAGCCTCTTAATGTTATACTGACAAACCCTAAGGAAATTCACAACAGCAAGCGACCAGAAAAGACAGGATTACCGGTTTGATTTATTAATACATTTAGGCCTACATCATGCCTGCAACCTCCAGCTAAACTGGAGTATTTATTTGAAAGAGCTGGAAAATGATGGAGTTAGTTAGGCTGGAGATGCAACTGAGAAAGGAACTGGAGTCATCATTGGTCACAGTAAATACAGCTTTGTGTAGATAGAAGATGTGCGTATAGTTTGGAAACTGGGATTGGAAAGATGGGCTGGATGTCAGCAGAAAGTAATTGTGTACCTCAGGACCTACCGTAACAAAGGCTGCATTCAGATACTTGTTTTTAAAAAAGAAGGAGAAAGAGGGAGAGATCAGAGTCAGAAATTGCAGCAGGGCAGCTCTGGAGTAAGTCTGACAGAAAAGGGGCATTTTAGTAGCACAATGAGTAGTCAACACAAACATGTCCTGATAGAAACCCACATGTAGTAATTTATTTATATTTTTATAGCTCTGCTCCACAATAATGTCAACCTTTTCCACACTGCTCATTAGTTTCCTCAGTCATCAGAGACACAAAAAGGGAGATTTTTAAAATGCAGATAAAGAGTATTTATTGAGTGCTTTTACCTTTTTTATTATTATTGACTACGCTAACTGGTAGTGTTAATAGTAACTAACTACAAACAAATGATTACTCATGGCTGATGTCGTATGTCCTACCAGGTCACTCAAGGTTCAGTAAGAAATTAAACATCAAACAAAAAACCTGCAATCGCTAAATGCAGCAAACCAACCAAATGATAGTTTATGGCGATTCTGTTGCTCACAAAGATTAAGTCATGCTCTAAAGGGTCTGTCTCCTGGTCACTGCACTCTCTGCCCTCTGGTTAGCCTGAATCATGCATAACCCAGGAAAAGAGCCAACATTTGTGATTGCAGATTCCATTAAATTCATGCAGATGGATGAGCAGGGTCAAAAGCTTGTTGCTCCTGAAGGGCACAGGCAAGTCGCTGAACCCTTGCAGTCCCAAGATGGTTCAAGAAAATTTGAATCGGGGAGGGGAAAAACAAAGAGCAATGTCAGTCATCTTAGGCTGCTTGTTTCAGATGTTACTAGCTGTGTAATATGTGCTTGAAAAAAACAATTCCTGCATTATTTCTGGGAATTCAAATGATGTGTAGTGTTTCTTGCTCATCCTTTTATGTTTGTTTTCCCTGTGCCTGGGGCCTTTGCAGTATAAAAACATAGAAGTCACAGACTGACCCAGAGCTTAGAAAATACCCTATCTTCCAGTCCGACATCATTCCTACCAGGCAGTCGATGCACAGTCACTAATTCTGTAAGCCTCCTAGGATGTTAAATCAAATCCTATGAAAGCCTTTGAGGAAGGTGACTTGACTGACACAGTAAGCAGGTGATCCCATTGCATAATTTGCTTTGTAGTGAAATTAGATATGGACTCAACCAACAAAGTTTGCATTCAGATCCACATTTTTCTGAGACTCAGTTTCAGGTAAATAATTTTATTGTTCCTGGACTAACTTGTAAATTCCCATGTAAAGTTAAGCTGACAATTGCAGAAGGGCTTAAGGCTTGTATTTTCAATCTTAGAAGAAGTAGAAATAAAACTTGTAAAAGATGTAAGGGGGCAAAGAACCTAATCCTTTTGTACTGCAATATAAAATTTTCTAACCGTTGTCACCTACTTCCGTGACACAGAATAGCTCACATCAGTGTTAGCATCCAGAGCGGGGTGCCTGCATCCAACCTAACTATCGGGAATGGTCTCTTACCTGCACTAGCTCCCTAACCACATCCAGAAAAGTTTCAAAAAAAGCTGTAGGCCAACATCATTCAACACACTGTGAGAACAATCTAATAGACAACTGAGCTGCTATACCCAGAAATGTTTGCAGGCACTGCTAGCCATACATGGAGTCTAAAGTTATCTGACCTTTATTTGCAGTTGAAAAAGAGCCGGGTTATTCCGGCACTGTTTGTGACAGAGAATGTGATTTTTCATATAGAAAAAGTTTCTTCTCCCTACCAGCCTCCCAAAAATGAAACAACCTTCCAGGAGGGATGTGTTTGAGGAACACCAGAGCGAAGAGCAGAGGCCCCTAAAGCAGCATCCCATGCCCTGGGACCAGGGGTGGGGAAGGGTGCATGCCGTGAGCCCTGCCAGGCCTGGTGGCCCCATAGCTACCTGCAAGGCTGTGGTGTTTTTGAGGGAACGGTTACTTTGGTGGAACAATTTCTGGTTTTTGTGGAGCAGGGCCAAGTGTGTTTTTACAGGTAGTCCCGTCCCTCTGTTGGCCTCCCTGGCCTGAGGGCTTCATAGGGTGGTAAGGGTCTATCCTGTTGGCTTTTTTTTCTCCTTGAACATGTCTGTGAGGAGCTTTCAGCGGCGAGCAGGTATGAGTTTGCCTGACAAGCCGCGTGCTCCAGAGCACATGGGGTGGGTGCTGTGATAGTTTGTCAGTGGGGTGGCGGAAGGTGAGCAGGGTGCCTCCAAGGGGAGAGTAATATCTGAGCGTGTTGAACAGGGCTGGGAGGTGGTAACGCCATGTGATGCAGAAGACACCTAACTCTACAGCAGCCTCTGTGTGGATTTTGCAGGAGGTGGGTTGTGTTTAGGAAGTGAGGTTTACCCTAATGTTATGGCCCACTAAGGGTGCTTCTTCCTCTGCCAAGCTTGTAGTAGGTCTCTGCAATCTCGGTTCTAAGTTTAACAGATGAAACAATGCATATTGGAGAAGTTCTTCACCCAGAAGTTTATTTTAAACTTTACGGTTTTAGATGTGTTCCTTGAAAGTATGTTTCACCAGAAATTGTTACTTTGACTATGTCCATGGAGCAGGACGATTTTTTCTGAAAGATTTTCTCTGAAGTGGCTTCACTGAAAGCCACTGAACATACCCTGAAAGTAAAAGACAAATAAATATTCCCATATGCTACTCATTTTTCAGAAAAGCTGCTGATTATTTGAAGTCTTAACTCATGATTTTTGATCATTTGTGACTGCCAAATAATGAACCAAGTAGATTTTACAGAATGGCCACGAATGATACAAATAATACTTACAAATCAACTAACTTTACAGTGAAGCCTTCCCCAGCCCAAGAACATGGTACCTTGGTACCTTTTGAGGATTAGCTATAATCTTTTCCTTAGTTTACTCATGAAGGATTTGGAGAGGGGATTAGTTCAAACTACAGTAGAGCCCAGTGTTTGTACAGCATCTAACACAGGGTTTCGTGTAGTTTAAACAACCTGCTGAAACTCAGTTTTCAGTTCAGGTTAACTGCCTCGTCCCCAGGTATTTAAGCATGCTCAAAATCAGCATATAGGGGTTCGAAGGTAAAAAGGGAAGTAGAAGTTCTTAAGCTTTGATTAAAAAAAAAAAGAATCTGGAAAAAAAAGAGTTGCTTGCTGTATACTACAGTAAGCACTAGGAAACCAAAGGAAAAAAATGAGTGCACGCAAGGTTTTGAGCACCAACCCTGGAAGAAGTGTAGCTATGTTGCTGTTATATTAATCTATGCTAAAACCAGTTTCGTAGGGGAATGAAGTGTCTGCTGTGAGCTATCTAAATAGAGAAGTGTTTCAAAGTGACTATTAAAAATAGCATGATTTTTCACATCATAGTACAGCTGGTATTTGCTTTTCTTTTCTTTTTTTTTCTTTTTCTTGGAAGTAAATAAAAAGACCCTAAAAATTAACACACAAACCAGGTGTCTCCTTCAGCGCCATTGCGAATCCTGCCCTGGCTTCTTCCCTTTGGTAATGTGACTGGCCACACCGGAGGAGATGAGATTCTGTTGTGGGCAGGAGGAGGACTCCGGACATCAATTGCTGGAGCTTCACTGCCCAAAAGCTTTGTGAACGGCTTCTTCACTGCAGGTCAGGAAAGCCTTTTGGGCACTGCTTATGAGTCGGTGCTGCCTCTTTCTCTCTTGACCGTACCAACACAAAACTGAAGCATGAAGTATAGCAGAGCATATTTTTCTGGGTTTGTAAGTGCTGGAACTAGTGATGGGAAACAGAGGATGGGAAGGAGGAGAGAGCCCATGCGGCAGGCAGAGGTGAAGTATACATGGTAGGGGCTCAGAAATTATGGGGGGACAGCAAGTGGGGGAGAGGTAGCAGCAGTGAGGCTTTTGTCTCCCTTTCTGTCTCTGAAGAAAGTTACACTTGATTTATCCAGTGAACAAGCTACCATATATATCCCTCAGTCACTGCTGCCAAGAGAGGAGGAGTTGTGATGGGTGAGTAGGGCAATGTGTATGCAGTGGAAGTCTCTGATAGGATGTGGCGTGCAAAGGAGGGTTCCTTTTTCCAGGTGAACAGTAAACATAATTTCTCAGACACTTACAATTGCTTATCTAACTGGAAATTAATGCTAGGAATGAAGTGGAGCCAGCATGATGCTTGTTTGCAAGCCAACCTGCTAACTCTTTCAACCAGCCTGCTTAATTTGTGTTGATACTTTGTTTTAGTGGTATATTAGTGCAAGATAGCATGACCTGAGAGTATGTGAGCCAGCAGAAAGCGATGGAGTTTAGGCTATCTATGCACTTTGTTGGTAAAATCACTCTGTAAATTCACACTGTGTGTTTCATAGAGCAGTTTGAATGCATGAGACTGGGGATGCAGGCACATGAAAAAAGATACTGATCCAAGGCTGCTGAGACTTGCACAACTTCACTGAAGCCAGAAGTGCCACAGTAATTTATACCTCCTGGGAATATAGTCCATTCTAACAAATTTAAGAGCTGTCTTGCACAATAAATTTGGTGAGCAAGCAGAAGCCTGATACATCCTTTCATGTGGAAAGCTCTGTGTGGGCCAAATATTTACATACACGTTTCAGGATGGACGTGCACACTCTTCTCTCTGTCTCCCTTACTCTGTGAGATTGCTTCAGACCTTTGAAATGCTCAAATTCCTGGTAAAATGTGCTTCCAATGCATTTTAAAAAAGAACAGTCCATGGAGGCAAAGAGTTCCTGGAGGATAGGTATCAAGACATTTCCCTGCAGCAGTCATAAGCAATGTAGACACTCTCTCCTAATCCGAGCACCTCCTCCTTTTAGATTGACCCTGCTATACATTACAAAAAAGCGGAAGACCAGTGGAATGCCTCCTGCTGTCATTCCATGTCCCTGAGCTCAGCTTGTATCGTGCTCCGGCTGGATAGCTCCACGTGAAATAAAAGATAGCACATATAGGTTACTTGAAATTTATTCCAGTGGCTCCCTACCCAAGCCACAGAGGGTCTCAAGCGTTAACATGCCTAGTTAAGTGTTGTAACTATCGCCACACACTGAGATTTTATGTACCTTAAAATGCATTGTTTGCTGCCAGCCATTTTATGTTCTGTTCATACTGCTGCTGAAGCATAGAGACGCTTCTGCTAGAGACACTGCATCTCTTCTTTTTCTCATTTTGTTTTCCAAAACTGAGTATCATCATCACTGGCAGCTTCAGTGGCTCTTTGGGTATCATCTCAAGCAGCACTCTTCAGCAGCAGAATCCCAGGATAGCCTAAGTCCTGGTGTGGTGATTTATAGTTGCAATTTTATCAGAGTAACGAGTGCCTCTGGTGGGCATCTGTATGAGACAGGTATATAACTCCCCAGCCTCAGGGTACACCACCCAGTACCAGATTCTGATTCTGTTCACCTCTGGAGCAGCCCAGAGCCATTATTTGACACAGATGAGATGCATACACTCGATGATTGAATTTCTATCAAATTTGCCAAAGCACGTCATATAGCATTTATAGACTCTATACTAGCTACAGCAGGACAGTTTATGCTTCATCCGGCATAGCATCTGTCAAAATAAGTTTTCCCTTCTCTTTACTCCCAAAATTTAATAAGCCGAATCTGTACTGAATCAGCTCTGTGGCCACAGTGGTTTTGAGCTGGTAGTAGCCAGCCTAAAAAGTCACATCAAATCCTGGCCCCAGGTGTATGCTTTGGGTCAAGAGCACAGCACTGAAAACTGGGCTTGCTGCCTAGCTAACTGAAGGTTAGGACACAAACTCCAGTTTTTGTTGGATCTGCAACTTTTAGGACGGTCAGAACCATAGCCAAGGAAAAGAAATGCAGAGTGCCTTGAACGATCTGGAGTAATTTATTGCTACTGCTTTGGTTTTTTATCATTTTTATCTTTTTATATATATATATATATAGTTTGTTCAACATTTGTGCCAGGCATTCCCAATGGCAAGAGTGGCTGCATACACAGAGGAGTGAGTATTTCCTTTTTGACTTCATGAAACCCCTTGGAGGAGGTTGATCTTCCCACTCTATGAGGGTTAAAAGTCATCATGTCAGCAGTTCTGGCCTGATATATGGTACTGGAAATGAGCATGCTGGTTGTCCATCTTGCAGGGAAAAGGAGTAAAAAGGAGTAAAAAGCTGTCTAAAGAGGTACTGATTGCTAGAGTCGTCATTGCTTTGTTCGGAGACTCTAAAAGAGTATGGTGACCAAAATCTTGCGCAAGACTATGGATCTCTCAGAAATTAATGGTATTGGCTGCCATGGCGATTCATTGTGCTGCTGTAGTGTCCAAGCTGTCCAAGCTCTCCCCACCCCTTGCAGAGTTATTAAGACAGAGACTTAATAATTTTAATTTTATAATTTCAATAATAATTTTAATAATTAAACTTAATGTTTGCGAGATACATAGGGGTCTAGAGCGCCACAGTGCGGAAGTTCTGAACATAAAGGTACAAGCAGAGGCTTCAGATGCCCAGAGATTATTAGTTAGAACATTTGCTGTAGAACTCAAGGATGTCACCAGGAATTAATCAATCAAAGGGTTCTCCAGAAGGACTCCCTTCTTTTTTACTGTTCCCTTCATCCTTACTGTAGAGACAAATTAAATGTACACCAAAAAGCCTACTGAAAAGGGAAGGAGAGAACAGTGAAAGTCAATATAAAATTCAAGTACTTCTAAAAAAAGAGCTCTTAGCTCTGATGTGTGTCAGATCCCAAATTCTTTCTTTCAGAGTGGATTAATCTAAAGTGGAACAAGGCAGACTGATTCCAGAACAGGTTTTTCACACATGAGTTATTCTGCAATAGTTATTGCAATGTACACTGTCCTGGTCAGAATTAACTTTCAAGTACAGACAAGTCCTTCCATTGGACTTGAGCGACTTGCAAAAACTTTTAATAAAGGTAATTAGTTATAAAATCTGCAGTGGCACCCGTAGTTCATTTTGATTTTGCTTTTCACACCATTTTGTGAGCTGGCATTAAACCCCCTGTATTTTCCAAGCAACAGGGAACCTTGTCAATTCTTCTGTGACAGTGTTTGCCCAAGTGTTTATACCAGAGCTTTTGATGCGCCTGATGTGAAAATTGTTATGGAATCAGCAACTCAGGGAGCACCTGAAACTTAAATAATGAAATCTCTGTGAACAGTACTCAGAGCATTACAGATATGCACTATTCCTGAGCAGCCTACCGGGTCACACGAACGTTTACAACTTTCATAAAGGGAGCACAAGAGAACTGTCAAAGACATAAGCCTACACATCCCCATTTGCTCAGTCTGTGGCCATCAGTAGCTTCATTACCACAGATTTGTCCTTCAGTGTACCCTAGCGCTGATATCTAAAGCAACAGGAGAAGGAAGTTCCCTGTGCATTTTGCGTAAAGTTTCAAATCAATGTTGAGTTTGTCACTGGCATTTCAATGGCAAGCACACCGCCCTGTTCAAAGGATGAATTTTGGCACCATCTCCTTTAGTTAATGCTTTTAAAAGAAGTGTTTAAACATCAATGGTAGTATTTGGCTCTGCATGCATGATTTCTGGGCAACTACTCAAAACTTACTAAGCAGTAATCTTTTTGTTTAATCATTCACTACAAACATGTTACATAAAACGTACTGGTAACAGAGTCACGAGACTCTTTTTTCCACTGGTATTGTACAAATGATGAGACTTGAGAAAGTTTTTGAAAGCTAGGCAGTGCAAAATTGAATTTGCTGCTGCTGTGAAAAACACGAACTTTTTTCAAACCAGTGGAATTAGATATCCTTAAGTCACTAGTGTGTCTCTTCCCGTGTGAAATAATAGATCATCTTCTGGAAAACCCCGGTACTGAAGGACTGATGCATGTTGATAGGGAGAGGCCGATGCAACGAACCATTAGAAGCTGCGTAGGCTTTTATGGAGACTAACCAAGAGGAAACACTTGTGTACTGCCAAAAAACTTCAACCAGTTCAAGAAAGCCATCATTGCATACCCACTGGGAGAGATTCCTGGGTCTGAGCTGAGACAGTGCTGCTGCTCTAAGGCCCTCAGCAAGTACATAGTAGGGGCTGGATTGTAATACCCTCTAGACAGGCATTAGCAGCAGAGACATACAGAAATACTCTGGCACTACTACGTGCTCTGTTGGCTGGCAGAGATTTCTTCCGTCTGTCCTTGTGTTGCGCACTCAGAAGGTGCTTAATGTTGTGTGATTCTTCTGCTTCCTTGTTTTTGTTTCCCATTTGCCTCTTGCTTTAGACAACCTGGTGCCCACGGGCTGGAATGTGTAATCGCTTTCTCCCCACGCGATCTGCTCTTTGTGCCTACGGTTCAGTTGCCACAAAACTTACCACTTGAGCAGCCTGCTGCAAGCTGTGTTCTGCAGGAGCCAAAAGCAATGTTCGCTTTGCAAGGAGACATTGAAATGAGGCGATCAATAGAAAATGCAGGTGTGACTGGTGGACAACTCTGCAAAAATGAACGCTGTCTTTGGGCAAGCCACTGGGTTGTTTGTTGTGTAAGTATAAAGCACTTGATTCAATAGAAACTAGTCTGGAAAAAACAGGAAAGAAAGGAAGAATAGCCTGTCTTGAGGTAATTCACCATTCTCAGCAAGCACACGGCGATTGCTACCCGACGTGCCAGAGCTGCCACCTTTGACTTTCAGCCCCCTAGCAATCGACCTAGGAGACTGCCTTGAAACAAGGCAGGAGGGCAGTTTGTGAATGGACTGAAAGGGGATGGGGGAAGATAGTTGTGCCCCTTTCTCTCCAGGTACTTTTTGTGGGGCTATGAGAAGGAAAGCAAGCAGAGAGGTTTACNCGCAGGAGCCAAAAGCAATGTTGGCTTTGCAAGGAGACATTGAAATGAGGCAATCAATAGAAAATGCAGGTGTGACTGGCGGACAACTCTGCAAAAATGAACGCTGTCTTTGGGCAAGCCACTGGGTTGTTTGTTGTGTAAGTATAAAGCACTTGATTCAATAGAAACTAGTCTGGAAAAAACAGGAAAGAAAGGAAGAATAGCCTGTCTTGAGGTAATTCACCATTCTCAGCAAGCACACGGCGATTGCTACCCGACGTGCCAGAGCTGCCACCTTTGACTTTCAGCCCCCTAGCAATCGACCTAGGAGACTGCCTTGAAACAAGGCAGGAGGGCAGTTTGTGAATGGACTGAAAGGGGATGGGGGAAGATAGTTGTGCCCCTTTCTCTCCAGGTACTTTTTGTGGGGCTATGAGAAGGAAAGCAAGCAGAGAGGTTTACCTCTAGGGAATTTTTAAGATACTAGGTCTGTTGGTCAATATTCCCCTGGACACTGTAGTTTGGCTTCCAAATGCTGAAAAAAGAGGTGTTTTGTTTTCAGAAAGTTAGGTAATCCCTGTCTGTGTACCGCTGGTCTCAGACATCTGAGCAGCACGCTTTTGGGTGCCTGAACTCTGTGCAACCCATCATGTCAGTGCCGGTGGAGAGACTTACGGCCTCACGTTCAGCCCCAGAGCAGAGCAGCTCCACCTCAGGAAAGCTCAAGGCCATGAAGGCTGACACCTAAGATACTGCTCTGCTACGTTTCCACAGGGTAGCTAGCCCTGTTGTGAGGATGGCACATAAGAGCGTGAAGTGGTTGTACCTTTTGACAATTTTCCTGTGTGTACAGTTAAAGAGGCCCGGCTATTTTTGTTTACAGGCATTCTGTGTTTGGAGGGTCTTTAAGGCCCTTTGGTTTTTGCTTGCAAGGTTTTCCACAAGAGCTCCTTTCTGACAGTATTGAACGTACAAGTAAACTACATTAATCCATATAACATGTTTTGGTGCAAAAATGTAATTAATTTGAAGAACAGCATGCAATGAAGACCTAGACTCATGAGATTTTTTTCTTTTTTTGTTAGTGTAGTCTAATTTGTTAACCACAGTTTTAAAGCTCTGTGTTTTTCAGGCTTTGTACTTAGATGGTATTTCCTTTCTTTTCCAGCTGTGGCTTACAGATATCTTACTGCCTTTTCCTTGCTGCCTGTGGAAATATCTTGGCCCAGGACAGCAGTATGCTGAGGTATTCTTAAGGGGTTCACCTGCAATTAGAAATCTTTACCTAAGACCTTCCCCTCATAAAAATAATTTTGTTCATCTCAAAAATATGCCAAATGGTGATTCCCTCTGTTTCACGTTACATTTATTGAACATAAATAGATTGCCTCACAGATAAATTGCTTTGGAATATGTCTGTATACAAGTTTCTATATGTGTTTGTGCGTATATAAAAAGAGATAGATATATATACACACTGACTCCTATATGCATAATGTACATGAACACATACTATTTATAGAAGAAATGCCTGTATAAACAGCTGCTATTTGTTCTTCTAGACTGTTCTTCTGCGATGTGAAACAGTAAGTTTGTACAGAAGGCAGTATTGACAGTAGCTGGCAAAACTTTGAGGGACAAGGAGGAAGAAGATGTTTGGTAATTTTATGAACGCTGGAAAACAAAATAAAGTGAGCAGAAAATGTATCTGGATGTGGGTACCCAGCAGCACCTGAAAGTTTATGCTGCTTTTGCTGTACTATGGGAGGAGGGAATGGTTGCAATACAAAGCAGTCTCTTAGCGTGCTTTCCAGTGTGCGCCACCCCCCTGCTCTCAAATCCAAACTGGAGAAAGATTTATAGTGTAGATTAAGTGTAGTAAAAAGAAAACAGGGCTCTGGTGGGGATGCAGGGAATAAGTAAATAAGAGCATGAAGGAAAAGTCTTCTGAACCTCATAGGAAGCCATGCTCATTTGTGGGCAAATATTTTCACACACGGCTCACAAATAACTCTCCAGCCTCTCTTGTGAGTCAGGAAGTAGTTTAACACATTTTAGATGAAAAAGTGAGGATGCAGTCCTTACTTGTAGGTATTTGTTATACTTACACTTCTGTGTCAGAAAAACGCTTTCTTACATTGAATCTAACTTACACTCGATCTCACTATTTTTTCACTGAATTTTCACCACCTGTAACAGTGTCCTCATCTAGCTGTGAGTGAAGAAAGCAGCATTAAATGCCATGATTATTCTTGCGCAGATGTGTAAATTGGAAGGGAATCTGATCCTCTCTCACAGAGACTTGTAGGTCTCATCTATACTATAATGCTGTTCTTCAAAGGTGAACGTGCAAAATATTCTCTGTCCTTATAGTCTAATTTAGTTATGATTTGCATGAGCTGTGCCTTGCCTAATAGAGCAGAATAAAGCTAACTTAACTGAGAGCTAATTATAAGTACCGTGAACAGAAATCTTTGTTCTCAAGAGTGAGCCACTGGAGCATGCTAGCAGCACATTTTCCAGATGAACTCCTTTCCTGCCTTATTTTGTGACTAGAATGAAGAAACTAAGGAATAGAGACCAAAAGCTTTCTTTTTGCCTGAAAGAAGTGCCCTGTGTCAGCTGCAAATGTATCTACAGATCTTTAAGTTTCCTGGGAGATGCTAGCCAGGCCGCTTGCTTCCCTGCTCTTCTGTGGTTGTGTCTCTTCATTGCTTCATGATGTTTTGCATGATCAGTCTCTGACTTTGTACTGCACATCGTAGAGCTTTATTTCTTGACAAAACCACATGCAAGTAGGGAACAAAAAGAGGTAACTGCAACTAAGTAAATTGAGCTAACTGTACTTTGTGACTTGCAGTCCTATATAATCGGGATTGTGGCTGATAAGGCGATTAACGGTTACAAACCATAACAAAAGTTATTACAACTGCTTTTATACGTGGAAGTAAATAGACACACAAAGATGTTAAGTAACTTGCTGAGCTGTGTAATGAATCAATAACTAAGCTGAAGCCAGGAATTCTTTTCCAGGCTTTCGTGCGACCACAAGACTTTTCTGCCTTGTCGATTGTTAAAAGACTTTTAGCAGCCTTCGGTGAGCTGCGCTGAAACACATTTCTTCATGTTCTTCCCCTTCCGCTTCCTTTTTTTTTTGAATTCCATATTGTTGTAAGTGTATGTTACTGTGATATTGTAGCAGTAAACACACGAACGGCTGTGAGCAGAGGTGGGAGAGACTGGAAGTTGTTTTGCTTAGTGCAGGTTGGTCTTGAGCTGTGAAGCTCAGTGAAGGCTTTAAACTTTTGGTGCTTTGTACCTAGGGTCTTCATTTAGGCCCAAATGTGTTTCCTTATGAAATATCAACATGAAGAGTCCTTCTGTGTAGAATTCTCTCTCACGGCCTTTGTAAGATACCCTGCATCTCTGGAAGTTGAAGCCTACAGAGAAGACACGACACAGTCCAGTCACACTGCGAGTCAGCGTGAAATGCAAAAACCAAACTAACTTGTCTTTTCTAATTCAGCTTTTCTGCTGAGCCACAGGCACCAACAAAATCAAATGTTCCAGGTGGGAAAATACAAATGCGTACGGGTAGCAGAGACAGGGAAATCCCGTCACAGCCATTTGGCCTTGTCTTCCCTTGTACAACCCTTCTGCCAGAGCTTGGCTGACAGCAGCACAGGCCAGGTCCAGGTTGAAAAGGGATGCTACTAGAATACCTGCTCAAGTCATCACTGAGAAACCCGGAAAATTAAACTAACGTTTCTGCAGCTATGAGCTAATTTGCTCTGCTTGCAAGCATTAGTCACTTGTTTTTTCTAAATTATTATATTAAATGGAGAAAAAACCAACAAGGTGGAGCAAACATGCTTAGATACAATATGCTTGTATGTACACAGTAGCTAACCGTGGAGTATAATGAATACTCTTCCACTGACATCCCAGTTACTTACTTTGTCTTCTCTAGTATATTACCAAATGCAGCTTCTTTAACACTTTCTGGTTTTTCAGCTCTTAGCTTAGAGTATCTGCAACATGGGGTCCTTACTATCCAAGACACACACGAATTCTTGTGTCCCATTTGTACGAATTCTTGTGTCCCATTTTGCAGAAGACATTGAAACAGCCTTCTCCACTTAAAAAGACTTTTCTGGTGGGTGTTTTTGACTTCTTTTTCTAGGCTCTATTTTTTGCATGTTGGTTCTGAAGGCTGTGATTTTAGATGAAGGTGTCCCAGGTCAGGTCAGATATTTGACCCAGACTTTTACCAAGTGAAAAATGAAATTTTGTCTCTGCTTCATGACGTTCTTTTTTTTTTTTTTAACAGGAATGCCTTGCATATTGCAACGACACTTGTAAAAGAAATGTTTCAGACTTGTCCCTTGGTCCCCTTCACTCATCTCCCTTTTCTTACCAGATGTCATGAGAGCTTGCTTCTTCTGTGTATGTGTGGGGGCCTTTTCCTCTCTGGACTTTGGTGTGTTGGTGCTGTGTGGTCGCAGCCGCAAAGCTTAACAGCTGTGAAGATTATCTTATAAGCCTGTGTTGCATGTCTAAGAAACCATACATCTAAAAAGCAACAGACAGAATATAATACCTCTGTGTAACTCTTCTACCAGGTGTATTCCCGTTGCAATGTTTAATGGAGCTAAGGCTGAGGCCTTTTCCCCAGCTGTGGACATGCGGCATGCTCTGTTTCCCTGGCAGTTCCGTGGTGGTGCGTTGACATGGCAGCTTTTTATCCTGATTCTTCTCCCCAGAACAGTGCTGTCTAAGGCACGGCTTTCTGACTCCACATAGGTTCGATCCTGCTTGCTTGTATGTAGGAGAATTAACTGGCGGTGGGTTCAGACTCTCACAGCATCACACATACATCAGTATCTGCAACAAGCACCGTCCTTTCTTTTTCCCTTGTTCTAACCAGTCTGCTTGCTTCAAAGTCTTAAACGTGCAATATAGAAGTGATTGAAACTGTGGTAATCTATGAGAATGAGAATAAAATTACCTTGATTCAGCTTCCAGTAGGATGATGAGCCAGAATGAAGACGTAAGTAACTAACTCCAGAGTGGAGTCCCACCTGTCCCTCACGCCGTTGTCTCTTCTTCCTGCCACATGTGCTGTGCAGGCTCAGGCCCCCTTCATGAGCCTGACCATTAGCCTTCCAAAAAACTGACAGGGAAAAAAAAGTGTGGTCTTATTTTTTTTCTGCAAGGTTAGTGAGCTGAACTGGCTTACGGAGGTCTCTGATGAATATAAGGGCTAGGGTAGAGGTTAAACCATACGGTTAAAAACAGGAATTGTACAACTAGGCCAGAAAGGTAGAAAAAAGAAACAGGGAACCAGAGAGTTGGAAAGGGGAAAAAAGCCTCGCCCGTTCAGTGGAGGGAACATATTTGCTCAGCTCAGCTGACTGGAACTGCTCTCTCTGTGTTTAGCCTTAATTATTTTTGCTTCCACTCTCCCATCCTTTACTCAGCCTCTTCTAATTAGCAAGCCCTTCACAGGAGGGATTGTGCAACATCTTGCAGGTGGACTCTGAGATACTGCTGGAACATTAACAATGATAGAGTAGCAGTAATTCTAGTAGGTCCAGCTCAACTTCTGGCAACTGTTGGGTTGGTACCTCCATTTAAATGATAGTGGGTTTTTTTTGATGTGTATCACAGAAGTGATAACCTCTCTTGTTTAAAGAAATTAGAAGACTTAGTTGTTCTGGGTAACTCACACCTTGCATAATGAGCAGAACCAATAGGCAGAGACCTTTCTGAGTGGTGAAGCAGAAACTGGGTGAAAAACACTAGTAAATTGGAGCCGTGGTTGTTCCGTTCCATGTATTTCAGGCATATGCAGAAGCAAGGCACAGGTAGGGTAGAAATAGAGGCACAGGCACCTTGTGTTTATGAAGCTGTAATTTTCACCTCCCCCCAAATTTAGACTCATTGGGGTTTTTTTCCTAATTCTTTGACATGCTCTTGAAAATTAAATATTAATGATCTGCCACAACGGTCAGTGCCATAGTATAGACTGGTGAGCTGTGTGCCTTAGAGCTTAACCCTTCCAATAAATCGCGTAAGCATTTGCGTGCTGGGGAGCACATGCTGCTGGTGCTGCACGTGGCGGGTGAGGTATAACACAAGCAGCCTCACTCCATGCGGGGAGTGGCCTAAACTGTGTCTTCGGACACATACCAAATTAGGTTGACTTACTTAGGTCTTTGTGTAGTTTCATGTTGGAAAAGACCTGTGGCACCCTTCCTCGTGCAGGGTTAGCAGGTGCTCAATTGTGGCAGCTGAGGTCACATCTGGCTTGGAGAGTAAGAGCTGCAGACGGCTGAGGGCCATGTAGGGCCTTGGGAAACACAGCCTAGCCAGTTCTGCTTCGGCCAAAACTGAAGTTACTTACCTCACCAAAGAGGTGCTACCGAAGAATAAAATTAAAACAAAAAAAACCCCTCTTTGTGGAGGACATCATAATTACAAATAAAAGATTTATTTTTATGGAAGAATTATTCAAGGATTATGAAACAGAAAATAAGCCAGCTTGAGCCTGTTGGAAGATGTTACGCCAGAAACTTCAATATTAATACAGCAAATTGTGGAAAACATGAAATTAGATAAGGTGCTCAATTTTCATTCATATCAGTAGGGTCATTAGCAGCAATTACAAAACAGCAGAACTTCAGGTATTGAAACTGATGAGAAAGTACATTTTATCTTCTTTTTCTGAAGTACAAACCATTTGCAAAGCTCTTGGCGCCTTTCATAGCATGGAGCTGTGCACGTATTAAAAAAGAGAGGCAGGGCTTGTGTGCTCTTGTTAAAATTTAACATTCACAAGGAGGCAAATCAGTCTAAAGTATCTGCAGCCACAGGCAGTGGCTGCAAAGTGGTTGCATGCATGTTTTATGGAGTGGTCCTCTCATTTTAGTAATCTTATCAAATGTTAGCATAGCCATTGATGTACCAGGATCCCATGCAACCGGTACGTGACTCTTCATCACCACCGACAAAAAGTAACAAACAGCACTGCTACAACAGGATCAGGCAGTAATTCCCATGACTGTCAAAACAAGCAAGATCTGTGGCAATGCAAGCTGGGCCGATCCTGGGAACCTCGTTTTGAGAGGCCCTCAGCTTAAATTCAATCAATCAGCCAGTGTGTCTGAAATGATATATACTCTACTTGCCTCTTTTTTTGGACTGAGAAGGTTCAATACATAAACTTTTTGGAAAAAAAAATCATAAAATCTTACTCTATATAAATAGTTATTTATAAAAGTTGCTTTATCCATAGAAAATCAGGATCTTGATTATTCATTTTCTTTGACCATAAAGCCAGAATACCCTGCATAAACATCATGTCTCTACGCACACAATGGTAGACTCTTGGTAGAGCGTTACTGACATCAACAAAGCTACACCAATTTACATCAGCTGGGAATATGGTCCATAGGACCTAAGTTACACTGGAAGACAATAATGATTTTTTCTGTCAAGCACTGTTTTGTGAATTCAGCCATTAAAACATGGGAAGTAATTAACATCTCAATATTATATATTGAAATCTAAAATATTGTAAAAATCGCATCTTAAGCATATAATTTTAAACTTAATAGGATTGGCATTTTCTTATATGGTGGTTAAGCAATTCAGATTCTGTGGAATACAGGTAAATCCACAGATTTCACCTAGGACAAGCTTGCCATCAGCACCAAGGTGTTTGTGTATCACTTGTCTGTTCTGTCACATCTAGATTTCAAGCCACATGGTGCAGTTCTCATGTATCTGAAAAGGTATTTTAAACTCCTACTGAAGCCAACAGGAATTCAGCGAGTCTATGGAAGATAGGACTAGGCTTCAAACAGATCCTAGGACCCAGAGTATTGCACTCTTCACCCCAAAAGCAAGCTGGACATAAATTCAAACTGCACGAGGAAACTTTCTCTCTTCATGTTCTTATTCTTTTAATTGGCGCAGCGCGTTTTTTCAGAATAAAGCCCATTTTCTTGTCTGCAGGCAACTCCATTCATATGGGCAATGTTTTCATTTGCACCTTCTGGTTGAGAACTCCCTTTAGTTGTCTGAAACAGAAACGAAATGTTGGTGAAGGGACGTGCGTGTCTTCCAACAGGCAGCCATTGGACTTGGTTCCCATTAGGCAGCTCTGCCTGACTCTCCTCTTTTAGTGGCACAACTTCTTAACTTTGGAAGAAATTGAACTGAATGTGTACGAATGCCTGTAAGAGGAGGCGTGCACCCCAAATCTAGTATAATCTAGATAGCAAATAATCCATAGGGTCTCTGCCTTAATTACTACATCCCTAGACAGCTGAGCTATTGCCTTCCCACTGTTCGCAGCATCACTGGAAAACTCCCAAGGGACAGCTCAGCGAGCTCTCCTGTAACACAGTGTTACAGCGACGTGTTTTTAAGGGTGTGAGAAATTATAAATGATTTATCCAAAGCTGGGGCTGCAACCTAAGAAGTCCTAATTTGGATGCGCGTCAGCCATTCATACTCAAAGAGCTACGGTGGAAACGAAATCCTTAGAGCTCTCCAAAAACCTGGACATCTTCCTGGTTGAACGCTTGCTTAGGAAGCCAAATATCCACCTATCTAGAACTAGTAAAACAGTTGACTGCTGAGCTCAGAATTTTGTGCAGCCCAAAGTCTGGTTGGCCTTGTTTGCACACAAGGCGGACAAGGCGAGGGGCTTGTCTATAACATGTTTCTTGTTGTAAGTCTGTATTACTTGGCTCTTTTTTGATTTGCCCCAGTAACACAATCCTCTCGGGTTTCTAGTAGTGGGTTACGTTCTGAGCTCAGTTTCAAGGCACAGAACCACTCACAGCACCAAAAATGAAGGTGTGCTCTACAGAAGTGATTTATATTTGCTTTGCCAAACACCTGTTTGAATGAGTTAAAAAAAAATTCAAAACGTACTTTTCTTTTACACTGTGCATTTACAGGTGCATTATTTGCTGTCTTCATTCCAGTTGCCTCTTCCATTTCTAAAAAAAAGTAGTAAAATAATTAAATCAAAAAGAATAAGTAAGCATACAGTCAATTTAACAGTTGTCTGAAGTAAAAAATACCTAATCAGCTATTCCTCTTGACATTTATCACAGAAGAATAACTGAAGAACGATGAATACTTCCTAAAACATTTTTCTGAGGCAATGTGATTAATGTATCATCAGGACTGTGTAGCTTGGGGGTTTTTAGAGCTTGACTGTGGCATGAGGATTCAGGTAGAGAGGCAGACACCACCAGCGTCTTTCAGGCCTGTGCTGAACTAGTGTATTTGCTCCTTAAAATATAGCAGATGCGACCAGAAATGAGTAGTAACACTGAGCCTGTGACAGAAAGGATCAAGAGCAGGATTTTGCCTAAAAATTTGGATGAAGCACGTATGGGGCTTTTTACGTATTTACAATAACTGGCATTAAGAACAGCAGTTTGGACAAGCGGTAAGAAGTGTAATTGATTACTTTCCCCTGCATGTAATGGCCTAGATAACGGTGGCTGGTGTTTCTAACGGGTCATCCGGAAATGAACAAAGAAGAGTATTCCTTTGAGCACTAAATCATACATACCTGTGAGAAGTGCATCAATTGTCTCCACTACGTGTTTTGCATCTTCCATTGTGAAACACATTGGTGGTTTAAATTTTAGGATATTTCTGTGGGGTCCATCTGCACTAAGAAGGATTTTATGCTCTTTCAGCCTGTGAAAAGAGGAAACATCTATGTTAGACACAGATACAGAACTGTATTGTGTCCTGTCAGACCCTTCAGGCTGAGTTAGACTTTGAAACTTTCCTTTTTCTAGTACTATGTTACCAAAAGCTACACAAATTTAAACCGAAATTGATGACTAACTGCTGGGGAATATTAGGAGGGTTTCATCACCGCACATAGTCTTTAAAATCATTTACTTGTAAATAAGGTGAAGGGCTTCAGCCGTGGCTGGTGTTCGCATTTGTTGATCCTTCACCAGATCCACTCCAACAAACAAGCCAACACCCCTGGAATAGAGAAAAAAAATGCAGACAAATTGAATCCAGTGTCACTAACCCGAGCCTTCTGCTGCAAAGGCAAGAACTGTTTCTAACAATTGCAATTCCCTTCCCTGGGGCGCAAGCGGGGAAGGAGCAGGAAAGAGAGGAGACATTCTCTTCGCTTGGCTTCTGGCACATCATCAAACGATGAAGTGGGATAACAGATATTTCTGGATAAACAAATTTAGCTGGCTCGTTAAGGCTAAGTGGCCAGTTAAAAAATTTAGTAAATTCTAAATTTATTAGTAATTTAATTTATGAATATTTTAATAAATTCTAAATTTATTGAATTACAATCTAACGGATTAAAAATTATATTACTTAGAAATCCAATCATTTCTAAATAATAGAATAATTTTCTTTCTCTCTTATCCTGCGAATGTCAAGCCAGGGAGCTGTGGAAGACAATTAACCAAAACTAAGAACCAAAAAACACCCCCAACCCAGCCTGCCTCCCCCCGCCTCAAAAACCTGACGGCCATTATCATGGTAGTAACATGAAATGAGGAAAACCCACACCACCGTCTCCAAACGAAATGGACCAGACATTGGAACATGGCCTCCATCACCCCAACAGTGTGCTGACAACCGGGCTATTGAACGGAGATGGTTCTGTCTCCTACTCTCTCCCAGAGCTTTTCTAGTGGCCATGCCTATACCTAACCAAGCAGATGGATAGAAAACTTTCTTGAAAATTATGTGGCCTTACAGTATCAGTTTTGGGTAGTCCGTTTTAGAAAAGAGGTGCAGCATAATAATGTGATACTGTTTCTGTGTTCCACTCACTCCAAACGTGTTGGTTTTTCTAGCACAGTTATTTTTCTTCTCTAAAACACTGCTGTAAGGCACCCACCTGATATCTCCCACTAAGGCATGTTTCTCCTTCTGCTCGGCCAGCAACTCCAGAAGATAATTTCCTACACGTGTAGCATTTCCTTGGAGATCTTCTTCTTCTATTACCTCCAGCACAGCCAAACCAATAGCACAAGACACTGGATTGCCTCCAAACTGATAGTAAAGACAGACAAACAGGAAAACAAAACCCATCAGAAACATTCATCTGGGTCTATCAATGTAGTTTTTCACTTGCCCGCCCTTCCTTTCCATGTCACGAGGAAAGCTTGAAGAGGTGGGGATCTTGTGCTGTGCAGGCTGTGGAGCACCATCCCCCCTACACTTCGAGCACTGTAAGCGGTCCAAGGGAGGTGCTCCCTCTTCCGCTGCTTCAGGTTTCAGTAATTTGAAGATTTCACAGCTGAAGTGTTCAAGCTGCTCTCACGGGCTGCTGATCGCATGTGCAGGCAAAATGCTTCTGTGAAGAGCAGCGATAGATCTGGTATTTAATGAACTGCAGGGTATAAACTCCACTGAAAGCAGCGGGATTCATGGGAGCTGCGAAGAAGGCTCAGTCACAGGAGCAGAAGGAGGACTCAGCAAGCAAGAAGAAAACTGCTTTTCTGTGGCATGCACACAGGTCAAGTATCTCCTGATAAAGGGTCACTGTTTTGTTTGTTAGGTGACAACGGCAGAGCAAGGTCTGTCAGGGCACGAGCCCCGCCGGCACAGAGCCGATCCCAGAGAATGAAATTTTACACGATCAACATTTTGAGTTGGGTGGGAGGGGGGCAGAGAGAGTGGGAGGGAGGGAGGCAAGGAGGGGGAGAGAGAGAGATAGAGGGGCGGGGAGAGAGAAGTAAGGAAGAATTTATCCGTATGGATGTGAGCTGAGCTACATGACTTGCCAAAGACCTAGTCCTGGTCCATATTAAGATACACCACTTGGTACAGAGCATATTTCAAAGCCTTTCCACTTGCTTTTAGATTAGACTGTGTTTGACTTGAGCTCTTAATAACATGATGCAGTGACGGATGCAGATGTTAGCTGGACAACTTCTAAATGCTAAATGCAGATCAACAGAAAAAAAAGGCAAACCTTCACCTAACGAACTTACTGTATTGAAATACTCCAGTCCGGAGGCACCGAAACGTTCAGCGATTTCCCTTGTTGTGACCACACAAGACATAGGGTGGCCATTGCCAATGGGCTTTCCCATGGTGACAATGTCAGGCAGAAAGTCTTCGCCTTGCAGCTGGAATGCCCAAAAATGCTTCCCAACTCTGCCAAAGCCAACCTGGACCTCATCAGCTATAAACACACCACCTGCCGCACGCACGTACCTGAAAACAAATAGCTCGAATGACTAGTGCTGCAGTATACATCTCAGGTAGGCAATCTAGGACAAGGCAGTTTGTATCACAGAAATTCTCTAGTGTGAGACCAGGTTAGGAAAAAAAGAAAGAATGTGGCTGCTGAAACACAGCTATAGCTATTTCGATTGATTGAATTTTCAGTTTGCTAAATGTTAAAAAAAAAAAATCTGATATTTTGATGCAAAATAGGGCTACTGTAGTGGTACTGCAGGGTTGTATCTATGATGGTTCAACTTCATCTTCCATCAAACTTATGGCCTGAGAATTATAGAAAGAAAAGGAAACACAATTATCCAGCTAAAAACAATTAGTCAGCTGATGTTCCATAAAAAATAGAAGTGGAATCATACTCTCCAAAAAGTAGAAAGGAATCACAGACAGCCAAGACCAAGAGAAGGTGATAGCTGAATTGATTGGATAAGCAAAAATTGATTGGATAAGCAAAAAACCTGTTTCTTTGGTTAATTTTCAAGTTATGCCCTTTTGAAGTGATGTACGTACTCTGCCACTTTCTGGAAATAGCCCACAGGTGGAATTACTTGGCCTCCACAGCTCTGCATGGATTCGGCTATGAAGGCAGCAATCTACAAAAAACAAACTCAGGTGAGAGCTGTGTTCATCTACTTGGCCTTTGCACAAACATCTAACAGTCTAGAAATAAACGTTTACATGTGTGCTGTGCCTTAATTTAGTCACGCAATGGGTTGGACAACTGAGGGCTCTTGAGAACAGGTATGGCTAGAGAATTTATTCATTTTGTAATCTGGGGTGCCCAAATTTGCAGTAGCCAGGGCCAGCTTTGCCACCTGATGGGAATACAAGGACCTCCATTAAGCCCTGGTCCTACAGCTGTTGAAGTGGAAGACACTTACTGGTGTCAGTGGACGTTGGATCAGGCTCCTGGGAGCTCTGTAAATGTACTTACGAATTTCAGTTTATAGGAGACACACAACAGTGTTTGCCATTTTCCCCAAGAGGTTAATGAAACTTGCTTAGTGCCAAGGCTCTCCAGTAACGGGTCTATGCAGTGACCAGCTTTTTTGTTAAATCCTGAACACCAGGCAGAGGTGGGTAGAAGCTGAACTGTAAGATGACCTGAGGCTATGCTTTGGGCACCCCTGCCTAATACAAATAACTACACAAGTAAAATGTCAGCATGAGGCACTTGACAAAAGAGGAGAAAAAATCTACAGGTGAAATAATTCCAGTTGCTAGGAATGAAAAAGAAAGTTATTTCAAGTCAGGAAGGGTAAGAGCAGCAGATCAGATACACTGGAACATCAAAATTTGTTTCTTGTCAACAGCAGAAGTCTATGCAGCAGAGATATGATATTACCCCAAAGTCTCAGCATAAGTCTGCTATTTAAGGGCTTGCATCCCCACACCACTTGTGAACCCCTCCCTGAGCATCAAGAGGTCTCTCTGGGCTGGTGCAGTCTTCCTGGAAACAAGGCCGAGCAGTAACGTGTAAAGAATCGTACACTATATTTGAAGATGCATGCTACGGCCAAAGAGTACGAAGCTTCCCATAGCATGTGAGGCTTAGCCTTTAGCACAACTTGTCCTGCCACAGGTCTATGTCACCAAAACCTAAGAAATATGCAAAAGAAAGGAAACAAGGGAAGAAAAAAACAAAACTATCCGTTAGTAGAGAACAAAAAAAAGTTGATGAAGAAACTAAAAGAAGAGCGATGTAAGTCCATTGGACTAGAAGAGAACACATTGTTCCAATCTCCACTGAAGTCTTCCGTGACTTCAGTGGGCTTTGGATCAAACTCTACTTGTCTCAAAACGCTAATGCCATCATACAAAACACTAACACACATTTTAGGTAAACGTGTTCAGAAACTGTTGGGTTTTATATAGGTCATATTGTATGTGATTGAAAAGTTCACCTTTTTAGATTACTCCAAAGTTATCTTAAGCTACTAGACTCAGAAATGTAGTATCAAGATTTTATCATCTAGCATATTTTCTCCATGTCCCGCAGACTTTTATATATCCTCACTAGAACTTGGGATGTAGCTTCTCCGCTGACCTCAAAGCTTGATATTTACAATCTACTGATTCAATGCATAAAACAGGAAATTAAACTGCTTTGGTTGTATCTGCTTTTTTACAACTGTATTATTGATCCTTTCATTGATGCCTGGAAAAATTACAGTAAGAGCATCAGGTAGAAAAATGGCGCGTTTTGAACACAGAATCCACCATAGCAAAATGAAGGGCAGGGGGAAGCAAGGCAAACTGAGTAAAGAAACACATCCTTAGTTGCCCATTTCATGCCCCCATGCCACACTTAATAGATGAAGCCTCAGCTTTTCTGAGCACAAAATACACACCTTGCGTCCATTCTTCTGTGTTTCTTCAATAATCTTTTTCACTTCTTCAGCATAAGCACTTGCTGGATCTGGGTGGTCTTCCCTATATTTTCCTCGGTAGATATCCGGAGAAGGAGCCTGAAAAGACCATTTTGTTTTTAAAGCTTATCCTTCTATGAAACATTTACTTTCTTTTCTATTGTGCTGTGTTTTTGTCTTTCCACACACATAGATAATAGGACTTAGCACAGCCTGAATTTCTGCATGGAACTGCAAAAATGCTTACAGGGGCTTAAACAATCCAGCCCTGTGACGTGTTCAACATTACTGGACGCAACTGTTGAAAGAACCGTCATCTACCTCATCCACCTTCCAAGATCATCTCTTCTTCCCCCCAAGATACAATACTGAGTCCTTATCCATCATCTTATTTCAGATTCTTTCAGAAAGATCCATTTCTGCAACTGGAGAACGGGGGTTTTCAGTCTGTAACTTCCCTTCCCGCAACCTAGTCACGGTACAAGTGTGTATGAGTTTCAAGCCTCTACAAATGGTGTTGGGAGAGGTTCAGTAAGTAAAAGAAAGGAAGTGGTATGAAAAGGTGGATACTACTTCAGCAGTGTGGTTAACACAAGGAGGTCTAGATACGAAAGACCTGCTTGGTGTGCATCTCTGGGTTGAGAATGATTTTTGTCTTTGTAGGATATACAAGTTCAGGCTGAAAATCAAACTGTATCCTGCTCAGTTGGACAACCGTGAACTCTATACGCAGCTATGTGTGAACTTGTGGGGTCTGCCTTTCCGGTTTTTGGAATTAGACTCCAAAAAGTCCTACATATCTTTAGCCAAACCAACACAACAGATATTGGCTAGTTTCCTCAAACTATGTAACTATGCAGGGCAGTGACTCACGAAACTTGCAGCACTACAAAGGAAACCAGCCTTACAGTTGAATATTCTCTTAGATATCTGAAAGTAAACAATTTTGCTGTATTTAATCCACTGGCAAACAGTCACATGTATGTACTCTAACATCAGCAAAACAGAATGAAAGTACGTTTACACCAGAAGTGGCGTGTTGGGCTTTGGTAGCAGGGGAAGGGGCTACACGGGCGGGCGGCCCCTGTCAGAAGCTGCTTTGATTGATAATCAATTAAATCGAGTATTTTTTCCCCAAGTTGAGTCTGTTTTTACCCGTGACCGTAACTGGTGAGCGGACCCTCTCCGTGTCTCGACCCACCAGGTTTCGGTACATTTTCTCCTCATCCTGGTGTGGGGGGGGTCAGTAAGCAAGCGGCCGCATGGTTCTTCGCTGCCGGCTGGGCCTAAACCACGACACTGTGGGTAATTCAATATGCTGCATAACAGACATAAAAATGACAAAAAGGAAAAAAAACACACTTACCACGTGCACAAACTCCTTCTTGCTGTCCTTTCCCAGCTGATTAAATTTATAGGGACTGATGTCAATCAGAGATGTAAGATGGCCATGGTAAGCACTGCATGAGTGTTAAATATTGAAGTCACTTTTCACCAAACGTATAGACGAGCTAAGTTTACAACTGTGCCCATAAATATTCCAGGATAAGCGACTGTATCTGCAACACTAGCACTGTTTGTGAAGGGATCTTGATTTAATTTACTTACTCTCAAGAGAGCGCATTGCAGTGGAACGTGGGGATCTTACGCAGCAGCAGCACGCCGCTACCTGCCCTGAAGGCCGTATGGGCTAGACTGTTTGGCACAAGTCTCTTTCAGGGTAAGGATGGATATTGTTTGAATATAAAAGGTTTATACTGCAGAGTATGGTAAAGTTGGTTACTACTGAGGCCAATTTGATTTAGAAGTGAGGAAACAGAGCCTTTGGAACCTTGTATCAGCTTCATTCAGGGAATACAAACTTTCGTTCAGCCATAAACTTGAAGCGAAGGGAACCTCAAACCAAATCAAAGAAATGTCACAATCTCATAGTAGCACATATAAAGGGTAGAGAGGATGTTTTTGAACTCAGAGCTTTGTCTTCTCTACACCTTTCGACTAGCCAGTCAATAAAATCTGCCAATGGACACAAAGAAAGGACAGAAAGCCCACCCTGACCGGGATGGTAGCTATGGCAAAAGCCTACAGAGCCTTGGGACCCAGGCAAAGAAATACCCTGTGGTGTTCAGGAAGACAAGAAGTTGCAGTGAAACTGAGAGAGGCAGCTCCATCCTCAGCGTCTCCTGACAGAAGCTACTCTCAGTGGCTCCAAACCTTGGCCACATGAGTCAAGGAGGGCTAACAGGGGTCTGAGCACAGCTGAGTCAAACCAGCTTTGTGCCATTAAGAGACACATGCTCTTGCAGTTGCTCTGGAGGGACTTTCTAATCACAACCTGAGAAGAAGATCCAGCTCTACAACAGCGTAACCAACCCTACAGCTGCTTCTAGGACAGGGAAACCCAGAAATGTGGTTGGCCACCTTCCCCACGGCTGACAGCCCTCTCAGTGCCTCCTGATTCTAGAGCTGCTTGATTTTGTGTGCATACTTGTGTTCACTGGAGGAGAGCTGAGCATCAGTGCAGCACCATTGCAGAGCTGCAAGATCTGTCTTCTTGGCCACTGAGTATTTATCTGTACAAAACGAAACACGTCCAGCAGAGCGTGGCAAACAGAAAGCCCTTTTCCAGAGCAGCCCAGTGGCCAGACCACTCGTTGATGTTTCAAACCAACATTTAAGTCTCTGGCCTGAATTTCTCTGGGAGTCCCTGCAGGAAATGCCCTGTAACAGGTGATTGACCTTCTGGGGTGACTGACAAGCTTATTTTTCAGAGTCCTTCAAAACTTGTGTTTGTCCATATGTGGAAAAGGGATTTCCTGACCTGTTCTCGTATGAAAGCAGCAAAGCTTTTCTTTCAGTAGTCAGTGGAGTACAAACAGCACAGGGTTGCTGCAAAGATGCTTCTGAAGTAATGACAGAGTTGCTGGCTGCATTTACATAAGCTACTCGATGTACTTACTTTTCAAGGGTGATCACATCTTGGTGCCCACGGTACTGTCGAGCCAGTCGTAAAGCAAGATCATTTGCTTCAGACCTGCATAATAACAGACACAGCCGCAACACAGTGAGGAAGAGCTTCCACTTAAAATGGTATTCTGACACAGAAGAGGAGGCATGGGACTAATGCATATAATAAATCAACACAGCAGGCTCTGTTCCTGTATAGATTACAATGCTAAGGTTGAGACTATAAATGCCATGAAGAGGGCAAAGAAAAACAGCTCTTTGTATAAACAGCAACAAAGAGATGCTTTCTTTCCCTCCCCCAGTTTGCTTGTAGACATTTACCCGTCTTGGTACAAATGAGACCACTTTGCAGCTGAGTGCGCAATGCAGCCGCAAACCCTCGAAAAGCAACAGCGCACCAGCCCCATCTCCCCCCTTCCATGAGGCCTCCGTCCTCCCCAGCGCCTGTCCCATCAGGCAGCAGGGAATGCAGGTCTGCTCCCTGGATGAAGACAAACTTCCAGCCTGACCCGTAGCAGCCCCTCTGCTCACAAGTCCCTGCAGGTTGTCTGTTCTGGCAACATGAGTGACAACAGCCTCAACGGACAGCCTGAAGAAGACTACTCTTTCCCAAAGTATGTCAATTTACAGGTAGCATTCACCAATCTACACATAACATTCACCAATTTGCAGTTTAATTTGCTTTTCTTGCTTTTTCCCCTCTTTTTTTGCATAGCATTCTGCAGACCAGCTCCATGTATTTGGCTTTCTTGCAATGAGCCTTCACACCAAACATGACAGCTGCAAACAGGAAGGATCCTTCGATCGGTGCGGGAAATATTTTTGTTGCTTATTACTAAGTCCTACTTAGTCAGATTTGGACCAAGCTGGTCTGAGCATCCATCTCAAACAGGAGCCATACAGTCATAATGGAAAAAAAAAAAAAAAGATTCAGACATACCCAGAGTTCACAAAATAGCAAACAGAGAGTTGCTCGGGCAGGGTGGCTGTAAGCTGCTGCGCGTACTGAACAAGGTTGTCATGCAGGAACCGGGAGTTTGTATTGAGCAGTTCCATCTGTTTTGTTGCTGCCTTTATCACGTATGGGTGACTGTGTCCAACTAAAGAAGAGAATAATTAGTTATTACTAGCAAGGAGTAAGTTATTGAACCACACAAGGAGATTCAGAGAAGCACTGTGAATGTCATCACTTGGACGAAGTGTGTTCTGATCCCTGCTAGAAATGAAGGAATAGAAGCAGTCTTACAAGCTGAACTGCTTACCGTGTGCAACGTTGTTGATACAGTCTAAGTATTTTCCTCCTTTCTCATCATACATATATTGTCCCTGAGCACGCACTATCTTCAGAGGGTCCTTGGCAAAGAAAACTTTGCAGGAAGGCCTGAAAAAAGAAGTTATAAAATAACACCATTTTAGTTTTCTCAGGTGTTCCCCCTCCTTTGAGAGTCGAGGGGGTTGATCTTTTGCAGCTCTGGGGACGACTGCCTCATCCCTCTGCAAAGAGCTTGCGAGTAGTTCAGACGACAATCAAGCTGAAATTAAAAACAGCCCCCGCACACCTCAGGCACAGTGGGAACGGAAGCAGGTCTTTAATAAGAGCATTTTCAAAGCATGACTCTGCAAGAGGTCTCACAGCAGAAGTTACTCAAGTCGTTCCAGGTCCTTGTGTGTCCTGCTGCTATCTCTAGGCTGTAGCTCTGTTTGTTTACATTATGGCCAATTAACTTGCTGGGAATAAAACTAAGTTGTTAAGCGTTGTTTTATACTATAGCCAAAAATTCATTATGCAATGGATGACTGTACCATATAGAGGTCACGTTCAAGAACAAAATACTAATGCCTTGCAAGCTTTATTTTCAGAGGTGCTGAGCAGGTCCTAAAAATGTTAGTATCTATCTCATCCTGACTGCTTTGGATAAAAATCTTTAAAAGCGGCTTTTTATAAGCATCTAAATCGCACTGGCTTCCAGCAAAACTCAGGCTCCTTGTAAAATAATCCAAAGGACTCTCTAAACACTACCCCCCCCCCCCCCCCCCCC